>OY720106.1:14386219-14509373 GCA_963082835.1 Leptogaster cylindrica
TTTTAGGTAACATAATTTTCTTTGCATTTTTATCTAAAAGTGTAAACCTCTTTTCTTTAAAATGAGATATAAATGATTAATATACAATAATATTTACCAAAGCAGTGATTTTTTGAAAAATGCACGTTTGCCAAAATTTTTAATTTTCAAGTCCCGCTATCTACTAAACGGGGGCGATTTTTGAGAAATTACCGAACATGTTTCTTTCTACTTACGAGTGCTTTATGTAGAAAAAAAATCAAAATAATCTGAGCACATGAGGCCACAGTCATTGGTGGAAATTTCATGTTTACGTCTTACGTTGATCTCTTTGCAGCGTCCTAACACCTCTCGAAACAAGAGAAATTTAAAAAAAGAATAAAAAGAATTTTTCACCATAAAATGGTCGACAAGAAACATGTTATGTGTTTTTTCAAAAATATCAATAGAAAAAAAGTTATAGCCATTTAATGATCTTTTTCTTAAAAATTTTTCCCTATTTTTAATTATATCTTTTTCATTTTCAATTTTACGGTAAAAAGTATTAAGACCAATATTATAGACAATTTAATTCTCTACACAAAGAGTGTAAAAAATTGTTCGTGAGATTAACGGTTCTCAAGATATCGCGGAAAAACTTTTGCACCCCTTTTTTCAAAATGGCCGCCAAATGGGGGGGAGGTCAACCCCGAAAACCGAGATTTAGGTTTACACTGACCCCTCCTACACATCCTAAAAAAAATTTTTTGTCCTACCCAAAATGCAAGGTTCGGTCAAAATTTTGTAACATTTCAATGGACTATTAGAATAGAACGAAATCGGTGTTCCGTGGGTTCTTCGATATGCTGAGTCGATTTTTGAGGCTTACAGTATAGTATGTCTGTCTGTTTGTCTGTCTGTCTGTACGAACGATAACTTGAAAACGGTTATAGTTAGAAGATTGAAATTCTGTACAACAATGTTTCGTTGAAATTGTAAGGTCAAGTTCGAAGATGATCAAAATCGGGCAACACCTTCTTGGTGTTGCCATATAAGTCTGACTTTTGCTCAATGCAATCTTTATATTTAAATATTTTTTTTCCTAAATGAAATACAATGTAACGCCCATACCAAAAGTTGTTACTAAATGGCAGTACTTTCATTTGACACTAGTTTTATGGTTGGCGGCCCATAGCCCAAAAACGTCCATACTCCTTTACCATCATATTAAATTTACTCTCGAATATTAGAATAGCAGATAAGTTTAATTTCCAACGAATCAGAACTCACGAATGTAATTTAAGAGACAATAGCAGCCTCTCAATTGGAAGAATTAAAAATTTCGCCATCTTATGAAAATGCAAATTGCACAAATTTAAAATAGCTTTAGAATGATCATTAAAAGTTAAATTTAGATATGAAATGTTTTACAGAAAATTTGTCAATATTCTGCTTTCTGGACAAAGAATTATGGAATTTTTTTTAAAAAATTTTTAAACCATGATATTTTCTTAAGCGCTTTTAATAATAAAAATGAACAACACAATACAGGTATAACTTTTTGATGCAAAGAATCTTAATTTTTATTTCAGGACCCTAGTATTTATAAATTCGCACAGTTATCAAATTTTAATTTAGGTACCTACGTATAAAAAGATTTCTAAAGCAAACAACTTTTCTCAGAGAACGGCAATTCTCATCACATTTAAGATATCTACTTTCACAATTATAAATGAATTGAAAAAATAATAAAAGTCGTGAAAGAGCTTATTACTAAACGCCAAATTAAAATAAAATTGTTTTTAGTATTTGATTCTTCATCACGACGTTTACGCGAAAGTGACATGTTAAAAAACGCATGTCATCTACGAAAATTCAAATAAAAAGTAATCCAAGAAGATCAACAAAAACATAAAAAAACTTTAAAATTTTATAGCGCTAATAAAATAAACTCAACCTGAACATCACTTCAAATTGCTCCAGTTAATGCAATAAATCAATGTTTTCGGGGTCTTTTAAAATTATTCTAGTAGAATGAATTTAAAAATTATGAAACAACATCCGAATAAAATATCAGCAATAAAAGTTTTATAGATGTAGATAGTCTTAGTAAATGGTTAGAAGTTTCCTTTTAGAATTAATTTAAAACTTTTTCATTAATTTGCTTCAGTTTAAGTATAACGCGAATTAAAAAGAGTTACTGTAAAAATAAAATAAGGAGTTAATATAAAACTGAAACTTACGTCTGGGTGTTCTTTAACTGGCACATAAACTTTTTCATTTAACGTCACTGGATTGCCTTCGGGTTCTGGCAGTTGGAGAGGTTCCTTCTGTACTCCATTTATTTGAAAGAGTGAGGCACGAACTTTTGCTATTTCTGAAATATTTAAAAGAAAACATCAATAACTTTTATCCCCAGTTAAAAAGTGTTCATAGTTTTTTATTCAAAACTGTTTTCGATAGAGAAAATACAATAACATCATATTTCAGTATAGTAATGTTACAAAAAAGTAAAACTCCTTCTTAGTGTATACTGTATAGTGGTGAGTTGATAAATAAGTGGAAAGGTAAATAAAATTTTTTTATGGCTAAAAGACATCCGTACATCCGTGATTTCTGTAACAAGTCGCAATACACTAATTGCAGCGAGAGTTGAAGTTGGCCGAACGGCGCGACACGTGACCATATAACCCCTAAAAGTCCACCTTGGGCGTATTCAAATCAAGCTGTCGAGCTTTGGGACACAACTAGGGGCCAAATGTAGCCTATGTGCATAAGAACGATTTTTTTTTCGACCGAAAATTAAGGTAGATATCGCTGACACGGCGGACGGACATTGCATTTTTAGACTCTACGCATCTTGAAACGTAAAAGAACAAAATTTGAGAGGTGTTAACAAAAATTTTTCCGAACCGATTACAAAGGTGTCATCAAAAAATAATTACATCATGCCAAATGTCCTCCATTGCAGTTATCAACCCCATCTGACAAACATAGTATCAATAGAAAAGCAAAAAAAAAAAAAAAAAAAAAAAAAACTAATTTCTTTCCTATTTAAGTGACCCAAAATCCATTCAGAAACTAGTAAGGAAGCAATTGGTCACACCAATTACGGGATACCCTAGATGTAGAAAACTATACTCATTCTATGTAAAAATCTAGACCTGCATTTTCTTATGTCATTAAGGCTAGTAAGTTGTCCGCAACTGCTTAATTTAAGAGTACTCAGCATGAGCTTTAATTTGATATGACACACTCCCCAAATAGGACAACTCCAAGGGAGATGGTTCCACCCCCACCCCCATAACCCCAAAAAAGATTAAAAAAATTTACCCCGCCAGAAAGATCCCAATTAATTCATTCGTTCTAAATCAAACTAGTAAGGAAGCAATTGGTCACACCAATTACGTGATACCCTAGATGTAGAAAAATATACTCATTCTTATATCAACATTTTTGTATAAAAACGACTCAGGCTTATATGGCAACACTAAGAAGGAGTTGCCCGATTTTGCTCATCTTCGAACTTGACCTTGCAATTTTAATCAAATATTATTGTACCAAATTACAAGTCTCTAGCTACAAGCGTTCTCGAGTTATCGTCTGGACAGACAGACAGACAGACAGACAGACGGACATGCATAAAACGGTTTCTTTTCACTTCCCAATCATGAATATATAGTTTTTTCTTATCTGTGACGATTATTTCTTGGCGTTGCAAACGTTCGCTCAAAACTAATATACCCTACATCTAGGGTATAAAAATTAAAAAGACAATCCAACCGTCCTGGGACTCTGGGAGTACCTGTTGAAGAAAATCAATGCCCAAGCTTGAAACGCGATAAAAGAAAATACTCAGCGCATGCACAACATTCTTTGCGCGATCCATCAGCACTCGGTTTTGACCGCGGGCACTTCATTTCAATTTTAGAAAGATGGGCGAGTCGAGCCGATCATGGGTCGTCAATTCTTGACCGCCATAAAACACTCACACACCATTATCCAGCGAATGTAGGTGAGTTCTTTTGCTTCATGAGAAGTAGCAAGGCTGGTTTTTACCAATGAAAAGATTGTTGTCTAATTTAACCGACAGCTTCACAATCACAGTAAGTCCAGTCTGTTGATCGATAAACAATTCTCAGTGCCGGACTTGACAGAGGTGTAAGGTCAACTGCCGTTCATTAACCAAAACGCTAAGATTCATTAAACATTAATTTTATGAATGAAAATTGCAAATCAATTTCATTAAGTTTTGCGATTATGTAATTTCTGTTTTTATATACTCTCGAACTCATCGGATTTTGTTGGTCGAGTTCGGTCCACCAGTGCAATTCGGTTATGGTTAACGAATATTCGTTGGCGACGTTTGAAAACACATTAAGAAATCCCACGAAAGAAACAGAAAAAAATTTTTAATAACCGGAAAATGAGTGGGAAACGCCTGGCCATTGCAAACGAGGTAGCTGCATCGTAATAAAACTACGACTTGAATGTTTTGTGGGTGTAGATCAAGGCGGTTTTTTGCTTGTGTTTCAACTTCTATTAAATGATATAGTTTTTTCCCGCCGCAGTATACTTAGTAGATAATTAGAATTTATCCACTGAAGTTGATCTATTAATCTTCAAGCTTCCGACGCTGCTGTAGTATGAATCATGGCTTACGAGATGACATTTGCTGTTGGTAAACTTTAATTGTGAAAATGGCGTAAGAGTTTACGAGAATTGTCAGAAGAAACCAACGCCTTTCCCATTTAAGCCATACAAGCTTATTGCCTGATGCCTTTTGTTATCCGATACAAGGATTCGAGTAATGAATAAATAATTGAATGATTGATTTTGAATTTATGACTTCGGTAAAATATTTAGTTTGTTGAAAATTGCTGATCTTTTTGAAATTATCAAATATATCAATAATTAATTAATATATCATACAAATATACCATTTTATAAAAAAAATTCAAAATTTCCATTGTTCTTATGGGCATTTGCCATTCCCTATTTTTAAAATTTATTGCAATTAACATAAACATTAAACACACATCAGACTGCTACTAATACTTCAAGTTCACTAAATTTGAATGTGACTCATAATTACGAACCATTTAATTAATAATATTATTATTATATTATTATTAATAATATTATTTTAGTGGACACTTTCACACCTTTTAAAATAATATGGCGATTAATATTTGAAAATAAATACATTTTAACAAAAAATTGAACCGACGAAAAAAGAAACTAAATTTTTAATCTCCATGAAATATTCCATTTCTTAGTGGGTTAAAAAACGTGAAATCATTTCACATGATCACTACTGCCATCTAGCCGTGACTTGAAAAATTTCAAATTTTTTGGAAATAATAAACCGTTGTGTAAAATTTGCAGTTTTTTTTTTAAACGTCCTTAAACACTATATCTGACGATGATAATACCACGTTCCTGACTGATTGTTCTGTGTTCACCACGATATGTTCAATACCGAAGAGTTGAATAGGTCAAAACAGTAATGTACAGCATGTCTTCTCAATGATCATTAATCAATCTTTATTGAAATATATAGTCTCGTCATTATCATTGATAATTTCAGCGAGGAACTAGAAAATAATAACGTAAACGTGCGCAGTTTGCCAACTCTGGAGCCATCCGTGTAACTCAGATGTTAACCGTGAAATTATTGCTTCTGATTAGACCCTTGTTGGGGCCGGTCACAGTTGTTGGATCGCTTACCACATTACCATACAGCATAATTTAATGGGACGCTAACCAATATCGTAGTTTCGACTCATTTCGAGAGTTGTGCAATGAGGCGTACTTACCTCGCGCTTCCCCTGTCAATCTGTGCAGCCGATTTTAATGCTGATTGAACAAACTTTAGGAGTTCTTTCTTCGTGTAATTATTGTCCCATTAATGCTAAGTACGAGGAGGCAATCTTTCATTGTCCGACATGCTGCAACACGCAATTGACTTTTAAGGGTTATTGCTGAGGTCAACTGGTAATAACCAATGTGTCCGTCTTCACGCACAATTCTTTGGGTGGAAATTTCACGGAAACCATTTTAATGGTCCAAGCCTATAAGGCGTTACAGTAGTATTATAAATGATTGGAACGTGAGATTATGCCAAGTATTATTTACTGCAACATTCTTGCACTTGATTGTCGATTTATCTGGTGACTCTTTTGAAGTTGTACGTGGTCATTATGGAAACTGACAAAGGTTTTCCAAGTATTTTGAATACGTGAATATCAAAGTACAGTGAGTGGTCGACTTTGTAGAAATGTATAATCTAAATATGTACTCGTAAATACCAAAACCCACTAACTTATTGACTGACTGATCGGGAACCGCAAAACCGATTTCCATGAAATTTTCTACACTTCAAGAAAGTTTGGGCATCCATAACTAAAATCACAATTGTCTAACTGCAAATCATTTCCAAACTTTTATTAATGCACTTTAAAACCTGTACATTTAAATAATTCATTGATAAGAGTTCAAGTATTCAAAGTCAAACGGGATAATATAATTTTAATATTGTTAATAAATTCATTCTTATTTTGCAATGAAGCTTTTCTTGTGGATATATTACTGAGAAATTATTTTTTACTTTTTAGTGCATTTTATTTATAAAAGTTATTTATTTTAAAAGTTTTTTAACACATTTTTTTTTTATTTTTTTTTCCAATTTTTAGTCATAACTATCTGGTATCTATACATAAATATAATTAATCAATTTTTAAATTGATCAATTTTAAAATGCAGGAGGTAATTTTCTCCTACGTTCCATTTTTACAAGGTTTTATTTAACTTCGTTTTCGGTTTCCCTGTTTCTCTGTTTCACTGCTCGGGAACAAATATTGCAGTTTTTAACCAATTTCTACCACATAAATTTTCCTGAATTTTTTTTACATAGCGCAGATTTCATTTTAAAACATGTTTTAAAAAAAATAATATGTTTATTGTCAAAATCATTGCAATTAGAGCATAATTGTTAATCAAGTATTACTGAAATTGCATACGCATTTCAGTCAATTTCAAGGCAAAATTAACATTTGCCAAGAAGAAGACTGCTTACTGCCTGCGCACATTTTTATGTCGCTGAGCAGCGGTGGTTCATTGCCGAAAACAAGTTTCCTGCTTCGAAACACGCACATATTTTCTCCTTGCTCTCAACGAGGCCAGGGGGAGATTTTTGTGTGCTGGCGAGTTCTGAATTAGGATAAATTTGCGCCTATTTGGTCGATGCACATTTTTGTTATGATTCTTTTTTAGCTGAGGGGAGGGTAATTCTATTCTTCATATTTTTCAAAAGAAATGTTTTCTATTTCTCAAATGAGTAACACCGCAAGAAGTATGGAGTGGGAGCTATTCTAATATGATTTTATAATCATTTACTAAAGCTGAAAGCACCATTAATTGCATATTATTATATATATATATATCTATGTAATATTTGTATAACATATTATTTATATTATAATAATAAATAAATACTATATGAATATATTCAGTTGGATATATTTTGTGGTAAACACCTGGACAATGTATGCGCATTGCGCATATAAGTATATATTTATTGATAACACCGTGCTCTCGGCTCACACGTAAAAAGGTAAGGTCCGCCGAAGGAATCAGAAATAAAATTTTACTTAAAAAATTAGATTACAAAATTTTATTTTAAAAAGCACTAAAAACTAAGAAAATAAAAAATTAATAAATTAAAAAAATTAAATAACAATGTTTTATTTTAAAAAGCACTAAAAACTAATAAATAAACTTTCTACTTATACCACAGTATTTTGGTTACATCTAGTTTAAAATAAAAACTTGGGGTGCATAATCTATCTGAGTATAAAAAAGGAAGCGCTATAAACGTGTAAGCCTATTTCTTTCTCGCTCTAGCACATATTGAATTAACGCCTTATGTGTCACTACATAGCGCCTTAGACCCAGTAGCGTGGAAACAAAATATTTCCACAATGAATAATATATTATATTAACCCCCTAAGTTTATCCAAAAAATTTCGCCGCCTTCGTGAAATGCTTCACTATTATGCGTCTCATAATCAGCCGAAGGGGTGCATCTGCATATAGTTATATAAAATTTAATATTTATATTATGTGTCGTTTCAATGATAAGTAAAAGCAATCACTAACTGTTCATAATATTTCCAATTGATAATTTTAAATTTAAGTTATCGGTAAAATTATATTAGAAGTGTGTGTGTGTGCATTTTGTTTCATCAGCACCCCAAGTTTTTATTTTAAACTAGATGTAACCAAAATACTGTGGTATAAGTAGAAAGTTTATTTATTAGTTTTTAGTGCTTTTTAAAATAAAACATTGTTATTTAATTTTTTTAATTTATTAATTTTTTATTTCAAGTGGCATCAGTATTGCATAAGTTTTTGCTCTTAATTGTAGCGGATTTACATTTTCAATTTTTAATCCGTCTAAAAATCTAAATCTACTCAGCATTACATATGCTTGCCCTTTAGCAAACAGACCTGAAAGATCAGCGACTCCTAAATCCTTGCATTTTATGGGATGTGGTAGCATAGCAGCTAAGACAATATAGTACGTTCTACTGTGCCAAAATTGGATAATGGTGAAAATTTTTTTGTTATCGGTTTAATTAAATCATTTCCGCCTCCTCCTTCAAACTATTATGGAAATTTTCCATAACTGAAGCATAAAGAAGCATACTACAGAGTACACTACACATTCCGAGCACAAAACTTTTTTCGTCAATCATTATTGCTAAAAGCTCATATAACATTATAACGATACATAATCTATCTGACATATATGCAATATGCATACTAATTCGCATCTACGTTCTCTCGCCAACGTTTTGGTGAAATTATTTTTTCTTTGCGATAAGTAGTTTAGAAGATTATCGCATTTTATTGTAAGTACTTTCATGTAAAAACTGAACCAATTTATTTCACATCAAAACCCAAATAGCGGTAATACATAGAAAATTGAAATGTAAAACATTATGCTAACGCGTTTAAAAAAAAAATCAGTGTCACTACACAAACGTACACCCTCCTCTGTAGACAAATTCGTAAATCTCGCATTTTAACAATTTTCGAATGAAAAAAGTCTGTTATAAAGTCTCTTACAAAAGACGGAAAAATATAGCATGTGATAGCACTCAACAAGAGCTTTAAGATGATATCACACACGACCCAAATACGACAACCCCAAGGAAGATGGTTACCAACCCCACCCCCACTCCCACAGCCACCAAGAAAGTAAAATTTTTTAACCCCATCAGAAAGATCACCCTTCACTTATTTGAAATCAAAAAACCCCATGTAAATCCATCCACGTATACTACCCCAAATTTCACGTTTTCGTCACGATCGTGACTCCCCGCGACAAAGTCTGTTCGGAGTTTGTAAGTTGATAAAAGTTATTTAATAAAAATTAAAATTTCAAACAATAGGCCAAATACCATTTTTCTGAATTTTTCACTTCAAAATTGAAGGATTTCCAAATAAGCTTTCATCCTCTATTTTACCCCCTTAGGAATTGAATTTCAAACAATCCGACCTTAGCGCTTATCTAAATTATAAAGGAAACCTTTGTGCAAAATTTCAGCTTTCTAGGTTCAGCGGTTTGCTGTGTGAGTTGTTCTGTCAATCAGTTACGGAATGGTTTTATATATAGATTTAAATCTCGACAACAGCGCCACCTATTATGTCCAAAACTATCCTATATTTCAAGCTGGAAGCAACCATATACATTCACAAAATATCAAATCGGTTGGGCGATTTCGGAGATTAGCATAGACGAACATCGTGACAAGAGATTTTTATATATTAAGATAAATTGGACAATCTGCATTTAAACTGCTTCATAATTTTAATATTAATTAAATCTGTTCAATAAATTCTTTTTTCAATGCCGTAAAGCATTTCACATTTCATTAAATAGTTTAGTTTATATTAATGAAAATTCAGCTAAATTAAGGACAAATAAAAACCCATTTAAAACAAAGTTGAAAAAAAGTGTTTTCAATTTTTTATTTTCATTACAACCGGTAAAAACCTACATTGTTTATCTTTGTTTGAATTGCGCCAGTTGGAAGTTAACTTTGTTATCCGAAGACAATTTAAACAATTCCCAATTAACTAAAATTAAACCGAACAAGGCTGACTATTAATTTCCTCTCTAAAAAAGAAAACAAGGAAGCAACGTAGCGTAGATAATAGAAAAAAAAACACAAACAACTTTACAAATTTATTTATGTATTCGCCAATCGCTCCCAGTCATTTAAAATTTAAACAAAATGATCATTTTTGTTCAACTATTTGGTATTTTGATGAAATAACCAATACCATACACCTCCTCGCCTTATTCTTAACTAATTATTAAAAAAGGATTTTTCTTTTTGAAAAAACGCAGAATACAATGTTACATTTTTTAAAATCTCATTAAGCTTTCGTTGTTTGAACCTTGAATGAAGTAATTAAAATATAATTTGTTATTTTCACTAATCCAAAAAAAGAGAGAGAAAGCGGTATTTACTCTCATAACCTTTATGGTGTAAATTACACTAGCATTAAATGTCCGCCTTCAGTTTAAATTATTTTTGCCATCTAAGTCAACACCCCCGCGCATGTTAATCATGTTTGAACTGACCTTGGAACAAAACATGTTGGCGGAAAATTGAAAATGAAAAAACAAGAGATAAACCCTGATTGACTAAACTTTGTATGAAAAGATCGACAACAAATTCTATACGAAACAAAATTGCAAGACAAAAAATCAAATGAAAAAAAAAACGAAACCCCCAGTCTTGACGAAAAACTTGATTCAACTACAATGAGCTCCACAGTTTTTTCAACAACGATAAACCCTCGATTCCCGAAACACCACCCACTATCGTTTCTCATAAATGGATTCAACATTCGTTGGCATAATAGGTACGAGTCGCAATCTGGTCCCTACCTGCTTAATATGCAATTTTCGTGTGGTTTCGAAATGCATCTTACAGCTGCGGTCGAGACGACAGCGACGACGAGTGTTGGTTGGTACTGGTAGACACTGGAGCCAAAGACTTTCTAATTGCTTCGCAGTAAAAGCAAGTCTATCCTTTTGTCGCACCGGCGCAGCGACATTCTGAGAACAAATTCCTGTTCAAGTTTCAGTTCTGCACTGGTAGATGCATTTTGATTCTTCCGGTTGTGAAATGTGAACGTATGAAATATGCACTCCGAAAACATTGCCGTTTCCTCCTTGACAGGCATTAAGTTTGCCAATACTCGAAACTCTCGGTCAACGCGACAAATAATTGCTTTTCTTGGAACGACGCGACGGCGACTCCATTCCGAATTGGGCTCGTTTGTTGCGCAGGCAGGCGCACTGTCATCTGTGAACGGAAACACGTTGCGCAATTGTACATCAAGTTGTGAAAATTACGCTATTACCAGCGGGCAGCGACACGCAAATTACGAATAGAGTTGTTTGTCAGGAGGCCGCTTTTTCTTGACTCTATTCACATCTTAAGGCCTTGGCGTTGGCCTACAATACCGAGCAACGCTCGTGGCATATCGAGCAGGCCAGAAATGATAAGAACGATCCTTGTTCGTGGTGGCAAGGATATAAACTGAACAGGACAAGTTTTGTTTCCTGTCCTTAGTTGAATGTTATTGTTTGCCGCGTTCAGCTATATTTTGTATCAGAAACCGGAAATTCTTCAAAAAGGACATTTGATTTTATAGATAGTTTTAGTAGTGATTCTTATAGCGGCAGGCGTGTTCGATTTGCACAACTTTGAGCGGTCAACAGAAAGGCGAAATGACTCGAAAAGTGACTGGCTGAGCTCTTAAGTTTCGCACGCTTTGTTCGAAATTAAATAGCACGGCAAGATTGTAAATCCGCTGAACCTAGAAAGCTGAAATGTTGCACAAAGGTTCCCTTTATAATTTAGACAAGCGCTAAGGTCGGATTGTTTGAAATTCAATCCCTAAGGGAGTAAAATAGGGGATGAAAGTTTCTATTTGAAGTAAAAAAAATCATAAAAATTGGTATTTGGCCATTTAGTCAAAAAAAAGGCTCAATGGGAACCACCCTTCTTTAAAAAGCACCAAGCAAATATTATTGTAACCTAACATATGGGTAACGGTTTTATGTAAGATACATAGTATATTAGTATATGTCGCGTTAGAGGGTAGATGTAAATTGAAAACTTAATATGGTGTAGGTACATTATATTATTATCTATGATTTTCGTAATTGGAAAAGTGCTGCGGTCAGTTTCACAACAGAACTTGCAATTTTGCCACTAATACGAAATCATATAGTAAAATTTTCAGTGAAGTTCGCAAGTGTTTTAGTTATGGAATATTTTATTCAAGGTATGTTTATTGTATTTATAAAAAACATTCGATTTTGGGTATAGGCCATATGACACTAAACACGAATATTTTGCACCACCCGCTACCAAAGTACAGTAGGCCAAAGTTGGACCAATTGTTCTTTTTGACGAAACATTTCTACTGAGTTGTATAGGTACGTATATCTCGTGATTTATGATTTTGTTCGTAATTACCGCGTTAATAATTGTCTATGTTCCAAATTTCAGGATCCTAGATCGATTGGTGGTGCAAAATATTCGTGTTTAGTTATACCCTGGGCACACGAGAGCACTGAAGTGAGTTCGTGACGTCATAGTGACGTAGCCCATGTTAATTTCCCATAATAACTCGCCATCGAAACCCACCCCCGGGAACTCTCTTCAACTCGGCATACTACTACCAGCGCCGTAAGTTCCACATGGTAGAAAATCTTTGTACTAAAAAGTAATCAGCTGTGAAATGTTATTTTGTTGTTTTCCTAGAATTTTCGTGTTATCGTTACTTTACAGCAAATTTAATTCGAGAAAACACATCAACATTTCACCTTGTAATCTCAAGCTCGTTGCAAGAAACTCACTTGATCGCTATTGCGAATCCATTTTATGTTTACTTTTCGCCAAATGTCAACAGATTTTTAAACACCGATTTTAGTGGGGTCCGCACACGGCAGCGGAACTCACTTCACGTGACGTCACGAACTCACTTCAGAGCTCTCGTGTGTCAGGGGTATTAGTGTCATTACACGTAGAATTTGATGCTCTACAACTTTCATTTGAAGCAATTTTTCTAAAGATTGGTATTTTAGAAGATATAAGCGAAAAACTGAAAAACGTCCGAAAATTTTGAATATTTTGGTCCATACCAGCTAAAGATCCATTCGGAAATTGGGGCAAACTCAGGACGTACATATCTGAGACCTATTTCAAAGGTTAAAGCAGTTTCTAGAACTCCACCAGTTATTCGAAAGCACACCCTTTTTTGAAGCTAATTTGCTTGGCCTAGTATCCGTATACCTTAAATATGCGTTGAAAAATCGTATTGGAAAAAATGAATAAATTTCCTTAAGTTCAAAATTTAAAAAACCACAACTTTTGATCTAAAGCTGCCTTCATTCTTTTTTTTATATTATAGCTATAACCTCGACGTTTAATTATCAAGAATGATTTCGGCCCGGACCCGCCCGTAACTAAAGATATTCGTGTTTTTTCTAGAACATGTCATCACCATACATATAATGATGAACTATCCTTTTGTTTGCTCTATAGTAAGATAGGATAAAGAGGTTTAGGATCGTTTTAACCAATTCCATTAGCTGATGTATGTACCACATGCTTTAAACGCCATCAACACTATGCTGACATCATTTTATTAAATATATAAATATTTTTATGTAGATTTCGAAGAAAAATCTACCTATTGAGATGTATTATACCATTTCACGACTTTCGAAAAATTCTTTCATAGTTTTTCGTTTCATGCCTCCCTGAGTACTAAACCACCCCCCGTTCGAAAGTTTATATACTGGGTGTTTAAAAACAACACGGCAATATTTAAGGGGGTGATTTCTGAGTTCATTTCATTATAAAATGTTCATATAAACATAGGTCCGGAAATGCATGGTTTCCAAGATACAGGGTGTTACACTTCTTATAAAATATCGGTTTTTTAACAAAATCTGAAATATCTTTTGTCCGATTTTTTTGAAATTTTGCAGCATTGTTTGCAGTAATAAGGAGCTCATTTCACCTTAACTAGACTAAGGTTATTAATTCCAGTGGCGTGCGTGGGGGCACCTTAAGCAATATTGTTGACAAAAAATGTGTACGCCACTGACTTTTTTCTAATTATGATATTTTTTTTAGATAAAGCAAGCAAAAATACATCTTTTTGGTCTCCTGAGTTTTTGACGTATCTTTCTTCGTTTTCGAGATAAAAAGCAAAAACCATTTAATTGAATGTCCATTTACCATACGTATTTTAGCGGCCATTTTGTGGCGTCAAATGAGGTCAAATCACATTTTACGTTGTATATTTAGTTTCCCCACCCTCAAAAACGTTAAAATCGATATACTACACCCTATATATAGCAATAAAGTTTTTAACTGATTTTTTCTGCGAGCACTTATTACTTTGATTTAAATACCCTAATATCCGGTACTTCTCCAAGTCATATTTCGGTCGACTTTTTTTTGAGTTATGTAGAGGTATAAAACTATTGAAATCCGTTGAGAAACCTTTTGAAACAATTGTGTTGAATCTCCACTATAACGGCAAATGAAGAAATGCGGAGATATTCTAACATGATTCTTTAATAATTTTTACATAGATACATTATTATTTTAAACGCAATTGCATTCTTTCTTTTATGAATAAAATAATGGAATTGATTGGACATTTCTAAATCCAAATTTAAAGTTGACAGTATATGGCACATGACATAAAGTTGAACGATAAAGTTTGACAGGGTCAATCTTTTCTTGATCAAGTCAAGCGTTGATCAACTCTATTGAATGCAAGGTTCTCACTGGGTTTTTCGTTCAAGTTGTGTTGATCAACTTTAATCGTTCAACTAAACTTGACCCGTGAGAACGCGCCTTAACGGAAAGCCGTGTTTAGTTGAATTAGATTCTTGTGTTTTAGCTAATGTGTTTGCTCATGCATGGTGATTCCATTTCGAATGTTGTAAATCAGAATACTCAGTAAAAACAAATTGTCAAACAGCAGCAGAAGCTTCTTCATGTCAGGCATTTCAGGCAACGATCAATGTAAAAATCAATTAAGCAGAAGACGGAAACGGAATTACGTAGTAGCGCCCGTAGCGGTATGAAGTATGAAACAGAAATAAGATCAAAGTGTGTCGCTTCGTGTTTCCTCAGTTTTATGCCAAACGAATTCCGCGTATCTGACAAATCTATTTATCAAAACATTCGTATCTGTCGCTCCGAAGATTCTCAGATGTGACAGCTCGACTCAGCCGGCGATGAAGAGATGCCGCCTCAGTGATCTCACCTACGGCTAATACTCATCATGCTAATTAGCTGATTTTCTACGCTGCTTTTTGTTGACTGAAGGCGAATAGACAACCATCGTGATAGCGGTGAGTTGGAAAAAATTGTATTAATGCACTTAAATTTAAAGTACACATTCGTATTACTTTTGAACCGTTGTCCAATGTCCATGTCATTTGCATGCATCACCTGTGATAAACTGATAAACAATTGGCCGTTCACGATATGCGCAATGCTCATTTCTGAATCTAAATCGGATGATTTCTGAAGGACTGGTGGGCGTTTAGAACAGGTGTCTTCTTTTTGGGCAGTTATTTTGTCGACAAAATGCATTTATTGAATCCGAACTCAAGTTAGAAATTTCATTGTAAGCCCCCAGAGAAAGTCTGCCTAGTTTATATATATATAGCTTGTATTAAGCTCTAAATAAATAAAGTGAATGGATGGCACACGATCATATTTCATATCCCTCTTGGCGTGGTTGGATCAAAACGAAGAAAAAATTATCAGTTAATTTCTCTGAAATATATTCTGGTCATAGTTTGCCGATTAGATAAGTTTTCAGCTCGAGATTGACAGATTTATTTGATACGAGAATACAACTCAAAATAATTTATTGACAATGGCCAAAAATGTTATTATCATAAGAAATCATGAAATCAATTCATGATGGCTTAGAGTGGGCAAACAGAACCACACATACAGCAATGTTTAAATCGAAAAATAAAAAATATATATTTGGGTACTCGACTGTATCATTAAACATTTTGTCAAGTTATTGCTCGCATTCACAAAATTTTATCAACGCTATCTTTTGTCGTGATGTATGGAAGTAAATCACACGAATTCCGTGTGCGGACAGCATTTTTATTTGAATAGACAAAAATTTTTTGGTCTATTTCAATTTCCAAACATTCTAGATCCTTCTGTTTTGATGTGGTGATTTATTATTACAACAAGTATAAATAAACCAGTTACCGAAAGATTTTGGGAGCCAGATGAATTCCGATGAACCGAATCTTTTACGACGGATATCTCGTAAACGGTCCATCTAGGATATTTTTTATTATTTTTCACGTGATCAGCAACCCTAATTCTTTTGGAAAATGTCAAAAATTTAATTTCCCACAGTTATCGGTATCGTGCTATTTTATAGAATGCATTGTCATCAACAACGAGTATATAGATAGGTAAGGTTTTAACTTGATTGGTAACGTGAAGTAGGTTAATTTCGAAATGTTAATGTCGAAGATTTGTCCTCAACGACATGAGTTTTCGTGAAGTTAATCTGGTATATATAGGATGTAGATTAATTAAATATATAACTTCAAACAATTAAACAGCAAAATGTGGAAATGAAATATCAATTTCTCAATGCATGTGTTAAACCTAAAGAACAGTGAAAACTAATTTTTTTATTTATTTAAATAATGAAAAAAATTATTCAAATTTTTCTAGAATATAAAAATAAATTACAACTTCGTAAATAACGTTTTCGAATTAAAAAACGTAATTTTATATTGGATATTCCTTCCATTTTGTCATTCAACATTGAACTCTTGATTAGTATTTAGTAGGTAGGTATTAGCAATAAATATTCGTTCGTTAAATGAATTCATTAGAAGAAATGTCCATAATTTCGTTGAAAAATGTAAAAGTATTGTTGTTTTAAAGTTTTGAACACAAAAATCAATTTATCAGGTAGATTTCCAAGAAAAATCTACCTATTGAGATCGGTACCGTGTTATAACTTTCGAAAAATTCTTTCAGTTTTTCGTTTCATGCCTCCCTGACTACACGCTAGCGGCCGTAATTTTGAAAATATTGGAACCAAATTTTATTATGTTTTTTAGGTCTAGTAGCTCGGTTAAGTTTGTTAATGAGTAAAAGCACCCCAAGAGGGTGGTCGGGGAAGGGGGTTGAAATTTTTAAAACAATTTATCTCGGCCCCAATGGAGTTTAGAGAAAAACTTGATCTGCATAAAATATAAATTAAAGTACTTAGGTGCAGTACTGAGACTCAGAGTAATATTATGATTCATGAAATTAATTCATACAAATGAATAAATAATTTTCTTTCAATTAACTTTTGGTTTAAAAAACTAAATATTTTATGATTCTACTTTTAAAATGTCAAGTATTTCAAGTGGTATCTAATATTATTCGGTTCCTTTTTAACGACTTTTAAGAAAAAACATAATTGCAATTTTTTCAGGGAAATTGTAAATTCTAGAGCGACGGGGTATTTATAAATTTTGAATGAAGTGTTCTACGAACTAATTAAATTTATTAAACAAAGTTTCGAAATAGTGTTCTAAATTTTCCGAATTTCAAGCTTTTCCTGATGACGATTATAAATTCGTTAAATTTTTCAATAAATAGCGATTGATCAAAATCCCTTCGTTATCTACCATTGTTCGATCCACATATGCATAAATAGTCCAGTTGAACCCTTAGAGTATGAAAAAAAAATTACACCGTCAAGATTTGTATCAACAGCTGAAAAATATTTCCAAACTTTATATTCGCCGGCTTCTGTGTTCTTTTGCACTTGCATATTTACCTATTTTTTTATAATTTTGCCATCCAAATAATTGATAACTAAACAGTGTTCACCGTCCCCCATGAAGTGGAAATCTTAATGATACTTCATTGGCCATTTTGAGAGATTTTTAACAGGCTCAAACTGTTCACTAAATCAAATCTTTATAATGTAAGTGCAGCGAAAATTGTTATCACTGCCCCCACGATGCAGTCCTCCAGGCCACCGTGTTTATGGCCGAACATACAAATTGTTCTGCTGTTGTAAAGTCCAGAGAATTGCAATTCGATCAAAAAGCAAAAATTAGTTCGATTATGCACGAGATATGGCAACATCTTTGGGAATGATTTCCAGCACGTCAATCTCGGGGCTACTCAGACTAATGTGGGGCACCCGCAGAGTTGCCCGAATAGAGCGATCGAGCCCCGGCTAATATGGAAGTGCATTTCTGCAGTCTCTTGGGAACGAAACGCTTTTGCCCAGTCATTTGAATTATATTTTGGTGCAGATTGATATCTGCTCGCCATGTAACAGAAAAGGAGCAACTGCATAATGATGAAAGCACCTCTATTGGTCCAGTATCACTGATCGTAGACAAGGTAATATTTATGAGAGACTATTTTTGCTTGGACGTTATGAGCACGTCTTGAAGGAGCCGTGGAAAATCTGTCGTGATAAGTAAAATTATTTTCACATAGTCGAGAGGGGACTAATTAACGTAATGACGACACAATCCTTAGTTTCTGGAAAAGTTTCTCTTTTATAGTACTACATTTGAGGCAGTTAGATTAATAGCTTTTAATTGGATGAGATATGATGTTCAAATATTTAATATCAGTTAAACCGGTACTTTATAAAATTCTGTGTATAACTTTTTAATGGGATTATTGTTTACGACTGTCGAGGCTTCGACATTCCAAATTTTCACCACGATCAAAACAAAATAGTACTCTCAAAATTGTCAAAAACGAGGAGGAGAAAACTTCTCCTTTCTTGACAGCACTAGAATGAAAAGATCAGTACCAAGTACTTAGTTTTAAGGCTGTGGCTGTGTAAATTGACTAAATTGCTTTCAACTATCAAATGTCAAAATTCCATTTGCTGTGCGAATTCTCTATTTTGAGTAAATGGACTAAATTAGCTGTCAGTCGTTTCGTAGTTTGACATGTTAAAGTGATTTTTGATTAGTAAACATTAATTTGTGATAAAAATTGTGATGTAAATTGTAAAATATATAAATTTCATTTTAAATCAGTAATAATGCTTGAATAATTTACTTGTATCTTTGGGAATATGATTTTTTTCCATTACTTTAATCTATCTCTAATTTTCCTCTAAATAAAAAATACAGACAAACACAAAATTAAAACTCAACTCCTGCTAACTTATTGTTATTATCGTGTCAAAACTCCGAGACTTTAGTCTTCTACTGTCAAAATTTAGTTTCCTCGGAAGGAGACTAAATCGCACTGCAATACCGACTAAATTTTAGTCGATTTAGCAAGAATTCGCACACAGCCTAAGGTCCTAAGTTCCAGAATATTCTAACCGATCTAGTCCGTGCAATATTGGCACACACAGTTACCTGTATAAACACCGACTGGAACAAAGGCAGATCAGTGCTCTGGTATACACCGAAACTCGTAAGAACGCAGGTATACACGGCATTCTAAATAAGCAATTCAGGTATATACCTAATTGTCCTAACACCCTTAATACAAAAACAGTCGAACTTAGGTATACACCAAGTACTTAACAAATACAAACTTCATACTAACACAACTTCAAAATAACCTTAAGAATTTTTCATTCAGAAAGAGTAAATTCCAAAGAAACATTATAGACAAACATTAAAACAAAACAAACATAAAAACTTTCTCAAATTTCTAAAAACATTCATTCTTTTATTACAGAAACCAACAAGGATTGATTTAAAAAATTGAATTTTTTATTTTTAAATTTGTTTTGAATTATTTTTCTTTTCTTTTCTTTGAAATTGTAATTTCTTTGTCCGTATGATTTTCTATTTTTTATAACTTGAAATATTTCTTAATTAAGTTGAGTTTTTATTTGAACTAACTATAACAACTGTTGAAATCTTTATAAAGTTGCACAAAAATATACAAAAACATTAAAAAACAACCCAAACCTCTTTTATTTGATTATTGCATCCAAGAAGCCTTGATGCGCAAATAATGAAAAAGTTATTGTGTTGCAAACGCTACAACGGCATGCAGTCATGAATCACAGTATCCAAAATTCTAAACATAAGAAATTATGACTTGTCGTATATATAACTAAAAAACGAATGACAGTATAATTTCGCATTTCATAAAGACAATAACAAACCAAAACTACACAATCAGTGCAGTTTCTTTATCAATTAATGTAGATTCCAAAAACGCATTGCAACAAATTTAAAAGGGAATACAAAAAATTCACAACGAAATCTATCAATTCGACAAACAGTTTTTTTTTTCCATTTACTAATTCTTTAAAGTTATATAAATCTTCAATATTGGTCTCATTTGTCGTGTTTATCGTTTCACAAAATGTTTTACCTAATGTTAATCAGCCTAGGAAGTCCTTGTTTTTAATTTTACACTATTATTTCTAGCGATGACTGTTTTAACGAAATTAAGTTTAAAATTTGAAAGTATATAGGTAGGTACGTACTTCGAATTCGCAGCTCATTAATTACAGCGCATGCGGAAATTCGTGTGAATTTCCTGCCTTCTTAAATTCCGCCAAATACAATACATTTTGCTACATTAGGTTCACATAATAAATTTTATCAAAATTGACTTCATTTATGGATTCAAAAAATAACATCATTGAAATGGAGGGAAAAACAAGGACCGGCAATTTATAGTTCAACATTTTTATTAGATAAGAAACGTAATTATGAATTCTGAAATCATAGGATTTTAAATTTACTTTAAAAAGAGATCGAAAAACTGCCTAAATAAAAACATGAAAGATAAAGGATTAGGTACTTTCAAAACGTAATATATACGATCATTTTGATTGAAAAACAAAAACACTAACAGAACTTCTACCTAATAATCTAATTAAGAAAAAAATCACGAAAGTTCTGTGTCCGTTGAAAGTGATTATCGAAAATAAAACGGTGCGAATTATTATAAAAACGTGTCATCCGCCAGAGACGCGCTTTTCTACGAACTAAACTGAACATTTCCTTGAAACAACATTTATTAAAATATGAATAAAATTAAAATAAATGGTCAAACATTAGTATGCCTTTTAGTTAATATTTCTATTTAGTTTTTCAGTCACGTTGAATAGGTATATTAATGTTAGGAGGTGGTTTGCGCTTTTTTCTTGTAGTCTTTATTAACTGAAATTATTTGGCGTTGATATATGTGTATTTGTATTAAAAAAAGTATAATACCGTTAGAACAAAATATCACAATTAGAAATAGGAAGCGACATTTTATTTTTAAATTTGCCCGTAGAAGTTTTCTAATATTTGGAGTCGTAGATAAAAAATTGTTATCACATACAGAAAAACGTTACATAAATAATTATAACAAAAGAAATTTGCTTGCATGAAATTGTTTAAATGGTCGCTAAAATTGTTGCGAATTTTGAAAAAAGAAAAATTTAACAAAACATTCACAACAAACTACAGTGCCTCAAAAATTCATCCAAAAAACTCTTAAAGACTGCGTAAATAGAATTATAAAAACTTTCTATAAATGATTTCTACACTTTCGTGCCAATCTCTGTGTCCCTTTAAATATATTTTTAAGTAACACGTTCGCAATTCAATGAAAATTCCTTCCAAAAACACTACTTAGCCATTTTTGGTCCTGTTCCACATTTCTGGGACGCCATAATTGTTCAGACAGGGCGCAATAACTTGTCGTCTTTGCGAAATAAGTCGCGCGCGCATAATGCGCAAAACACACATATACTTAAAGCGATGAATTGCTGCGCAAAAAAATATATAATTTTTCTTTTTTCAAAAACTTATTTTGTTGGATATTTTGCTCAAACTTTTCCTTGTCAAGTGAAATCACCTTTCTTTTCACCTCAGAGTCATACTTTAAAGACGAAGAAAACAAAAAATATAGCTATATGAATTAGTTAATTGATCAACGATCATTGGTCGAAATAAAGAAGCGTCTTAGAAGTCCAGTGAATTGCCCCCGGCAGTTACATGGTCAATATTTGTTCGAGTTGTTTTGTTAATGATGATATAGAATTGCGCTAAAACGCGATTATATTACCGCCATCATGAGGTACAGGTGGTGGGCGGAACTAACTCTGCCTGGTGATGATCACTGCCGATCTGTGCAAATGAGTACATAATTACAAATTTCTAGTAAAATACACTGCAGCAATCGGAGGTAATTTTTCCAGTAAGTCAGAAACCCCACCTACTGCTAATGAGTGCTGCCATATGCATGCAACAAATAACTCGACATCCACTCGTCCAGCAAATATGAGTTGGCATCAACAATGGCGTGCATGATAGAAATAAATGCAGTTAGTGATTGCAAAACGGGTGAATCCAGAACGCAATAAACCCATTTTCAAAGATCACTAAAATGAAATGCGCACTTAAAGCGTAATGTATTCATAAAGAGGAAATCAAATCGAAAGTGTTCTGGCCGGGGCATAATTTTCAGAGCTGCGTGCATTACAACAAAAACAATTGCACCGGATGCAACAATGGACAAAGGAAGCGAATGGAGACAGCATCGTCTTCATCCCTATTTACACTAACTGAGTGTTCAGTTTGCATATTGGATAAATTCACGTAAAATCATTTTCCTCATCGTCGTTAATTTTTCGATTTATTGATAATATCGACAGACGGAGCAGAATGATCGGGCTTAAGTTGCAAGGCGTGAATTATGCAACGGCTGCTGCATTTAAATGTAGCTCATTTGCACAAACATTCCATGAATGCATGCTCCAAATTTAGTTGTCTATTTTTATATTTTCGGAATCAACACTGTATGCGAAAAGTAGGTTGGGATGCAAATCAACCATAGAAAAAAAGCAAGTAGTGTGAAAAATCTCCAGGATTTGACAGTGAATTTGTTTTTGAATCGGCTATGTAAAGGCATTCTAGTGATATGAGTGCATTCTTCTCTCGAAGATCATTGGAATGTCTACGAACATTGCGAATTGTTTTCGTACCCATAAACAAAAACACCTCAACTGACTAATTGTAAAAATTTTCTTTAAGATACGCAAAAGCATCATTTTTTAAGTGTGTTTTTCTCCAAAGCATATTTAAATAACATAATTTAACTGATAAAAAACAATGAGCAGAGTTCTAAAAGCAATTATCTTTTTTGTTTTAAAAAAAGCTTTCAACACATCATCAGAAAAACAAAACAAAATCAGTAAGAAAAAAAAAGAATAAAAATCAATGCAAAAATGAATAACGTTCGTAAGCGAGAAATTATAATTTGGGAAAAATTAAATTAAAATAAATTTCCTTTTAAATGTTTCAACAAATTTCGTAAAAATTATTCATTCGTTGTCTGTTAAAGATCTTAACTGAAAAGCAAAAAGTTTAATATTTAATATTATTATTAGGTATATTTAATATTAATATTAATAAAAAAATTTAATATTTGTTTTAGGTAGATTTCGAAGAAATCAATCAAACAAAAAAGATTTGTATTCATAGTCCGTATCGTTGCGCCATAAAAAATTTTTAAATTACATAAGGTTCAAAATAATAAAACTTACCAAAATCTTTGAGGGCGGTAAAAAAAAAACAGTCACATAACTTTTTTTTTCCAAATCTATTTTAAAAACTTCCTCATTTTATTAGCTATTTACCCTACAAATTTTATTGACATATCTCTAATCATACCTAAATATCGGTCCAAAACGTACTAAGTCTACAAATTTGTCATTTAAATGTACAGTAGGCCCGAAAACCCATTTCTTTGGCCAAAGCTCCTAATGGACCTAATGTATAAGTATAGGTATATAATGAATAGGTGGACTCCGATATAAATTTTTCGAAATCCTTCCATCTTATAAAAATTGAAAAATCATTAATAATAATATTATAGTAATCGATGAAGCAGTAATAGGGCAATTTTAAAACAGACGTTCACCAACTTACAACTATTCGATTTTTTTTCTGGTATATCTATTTTGATACTATTAAAAAGTGCAATGATGTAAAATACTAAGAATGCAGTTCAAAGTACTAGGAGTAGAATTCAACAATCATGTCTAGATGACAGTCCGTATTCTAATTGGCATCTCTAATTGATCTCTGCATGAATCATAAGATTGGGTGAGGTACGAAAAATACGGTGGGAGTAGAAAACCATAAACAAAAATTTACTGATTGAGCGCAACAGATAGAAGATAAGTTTGCGCATCTTGACAATCAGAAAGCTTCCGAAAAATTATCTCAATAAAATCGTAATTTAAAATGGCAATGTAGGTATGCAAATTTGAACGCCTTAAAAGGCAATGCAGATAAAGCCATTATTTATTCCAGAGGTACAGCAAACGATGAAGGCGATGCGAAATTCAACTGTATGCGGGTCTCATAAATATAAATATAGTGTATTATATTAAAATTCTGCAATTTTTGGGTTCCTCTTCCTGATGGGTTACGTCCACCTTTTCGCCCCGATTTGGTGTTGCGCCGATGCAGCCGAAAACTCCTTCAGATCTTTCTGGCCGATGATGATTTGACCAGCTTGGGCGAGTGCAATTGAGCTGCAGGGAAAGCCGCAGACGGTGCAATCCCATATGGATCAAGATGATGTCGTTGAAACGGGAAATTTTGAATAAGCTCGATGGTATCAGATACGCAGAGTACCGTAAGCAGGTATGAGGGCAGCACGATTGCACTCTTCGCCGCGCCGCCGGTGGACAAAGTTGCGTCGAATCGATTGATGTGTGTGCACATGTGCTTCACAGGGAACACAGCCACACGTGACCTGGAGTGATTTAACTGCGGGCATTTAAACACCCGACTTTATTTTGCCCTATTTTAAGGAAAATTGGCGTCGATTTTGGAATTGATTTCGACGATAGGATACTTTGATATAAAGCAGTGATGGGCAGGCCTATGCCCGCGGGCACTCCAGCTTTTAGAGCTTTGAATATGTACACGAGCAGCTCGCAAGTCGAGAGCGCATCATTCGGCCGCCGGCCGTCATGCGAGCAGGACTATGCTTCTTTTCGCTTTGCTTTCGGTACACTGTAAATTTGAAGTCATTTTGCCATGTGGCTTCACTTTTACATGACCGGTGACGTCACCAAAATTAACAGTGTAAAAAAGGCCGGAGAGAGCTTTGAAGAGCTTTTACACAATCACATTTTGAGACTGTGGTTGCATGCCCATCCCTGATATAAAGCACATCGACTTGATTAAAAATCGCACTCGGCTAGTATAGTTATTCTCAATCAATGATGTCAGAGAGAATCTGGTGGAGAGCTGGTTTGCTTGTATTACTTTCTTCCAATTTCACCTGAAGAAGTGTGTCAGTTCTGGGCAGCAAGAATTTCTCCAGCATTTGACGTTATATTAACGCTCCACAACATGTTTTTCTTATGAAGGACTGAAATTGCGGTTTGGACGGAACTATAAGTGAACTGCAGTAAGCAGTTTTGTGCAACCGCATATTTGCTTTTCATTCAGAAAATAATTGTTTCTTGGTTTTTGTTCATTCCGAAAAGAATCTCCAGCTCAATTAAAGTAACAATGAGAAAAAAATACTTCGACAGATATTAGCAAAATGTCTTCTGTATTTAGCAATTGGTAGTGGTACACTTTATTTAATGTATGTTCATAGTGAATAATAATTTTGCATTAATTGCAAAAAATGCATTAATTTTAGAGTGCACGCATCGATCAAAGTTTGATAATTTGTTGGGAAACTGCTGAATGCATAATCAGAATAATCGAACATAAATAAAACATGAAGGTGCTGAAAAGTATTGTAACTGCAAACGAATCATAAATTTTCCATAACCAGTACTCATCAAAAACACGTATGTACGTCGAACATACACTATATACACAGTTCACCCCAAAAATGATAGTGAATGTGAAAAAGTAGAAATCGTAAATTCAAAGAAATAAAAAGAAAACAACAAAAACACAGATAATAATAGTAGTATGAACAATAAATCAGTGGGACGAAGGGAAACCAGGCAATGAGGCTCCATGAATAACCTAAGCCATAATAAGTTAACTGAGGGCAAATGTTCCCGGCCGTCTTCAATGACTTTCTCTTGTTGAAAAATGACAGCTATTGTATGTTATTTTGTCGCGTTCAAGTCACCTTTGTAGCGGGAGCACGAGGGGAATGGAGCAGACAATTCGCGAATATAAGAGAACTTATTATAGTTTAAATCGAACTTTTGGCGTATTTCCACAAAAGCTTGTTGCCCAAGATAAGAAACCTGCGCTGGCTCGTCTAACCCAGTTTCGAGGCCGTAGATCCACTGGAAACGGGAATGGTTGTGCGAAGGTGATTAAATTCATTATAAATGCAGAGTTAATTCATTTACATAAGAGAGCGAAAAGCGCACAGTTGCCACACGCAATGACATCATGAACGTACCCCAACGGCTCGAAGCTTTTGTCCTGATCTTGCTCTGAATTTCAAATGATCGCATGTCTTTCGAATTAGTTGCCTCCGTGGAACCTGCGCGTTTATTACAACAAATTGAATTTAATATGTGTTGTTTTATTAGATAATTGATATTGCGCTTTTGTTTTTTATGTTTTTGCACAAAATTAGTACATAGTTAATTACATATACTTACTAAAACTTTGCGATCGCCTTTTAAGGCGATGATTTTGTTCTGGGAGACAATGGCTACAAAGATATTTTATCACACTCAAGTGTCAATTTGATGGTTTTGTTGGTAATATCGTGTTCCTATTATTTAAGAACTTACTTCAAGAAATTTGTCTTTAACAAATTGTTTTGTTGCAGATATAGGAATCTTGTCAGGCATGTCTTGTTAGGCATGTTTGTCTAAATATCGTCATTCATTTTTTTTATTTAGTCCATTTATTTATGAATTATGTTTTGGCTCACTTAAAATTTTGATTAATTTTTTCCATTCTTGGTTAACTTTTGAAGAGAACAAAATCAGAGAGAGAGAAAAAGAATTTTCATAATATCTAATATACCACTTTTTAATTTCAGTATATACCTACTGCTTTGAACTAATTGTGAAATAGGTTTCAATTTTGATGAAATTTTATACCAAATTTTGATCGCCTACGGTTTTTATTTAAGGTTTATAAAGCCCCATACAGACGATCATTTTGGTGAGTCAGTTATAAATGATCAGTTTAGTGTGATCATTGCAATTGCATACAGATAGTTTGGTGTAATCAATCCGAAGTCAATTATCAATGCGGTTCTTCCGATTTAAGTAATTCTACGAATTCCAAAAGAAATTATTTGGGTCAACACCAAACAGACGTGCTCAACACCACTAAAAACTATTAAAATAACGATCCCCACCCTGATATTTGTTTACATATTTTTAGTAATTCCTGCCTAACTTATTTGTCCCTCAGTACCTATTTGCAAAGAAATACGACGAATACTTTTCATTGTAAATACTTCCTGAGTATACCGCACTATATTATCAATAAAAACCCTAATTAGGTTCCCTCCCATCCCAAGGGCGTAAGGGCCGCTATACACTTTAGCTAAGCTAAGAAACTAAGTTTTGTTAGTTTTGTAGCTTAGCTCGCTTAGCTTGTGCGTGCTGCACACTACAGCGAAGCTAAGCGATAATTTTTTTTAAAAGTACTATTGTACTGTCACCCAATATAGCCAATTTGTTTGCATATAAAACACACCGGAGTTTCATGAATTGGTAAGCGAAGCCCGCTTGCTTAGCCGAGCTCATGCTATGTATGCGAACTTAGCGCACATCGCTCGAGCAGAGAAAACATCGCTAACATAGCATCGCTGAAGTGTGCAACACTCCATTTAAATTCTTTATTTTGACAACCGAGCGAGGAACTTAGCTCTTAGCTTAGCTAAAGTGTATAGCGGGCCTAAATCTGGTGACTGGAATCTGGAAAAGTCGCGCCAATAAAACTTTTTCTCAAAAAAAAAAAACTGCAAATAAAACGTCTCTTTCACACGAAGAGGGATTTTTCTGCCACAGCGGGGGTCGATCCTTTATAAGTTTTTGATGGATTTCATTCTAATCTAACCATTGTTTTTTGGCATTTCACACGTAAAACGTGCGCTGAAAATTAATATACTCTCCATTTAAGGTACCTTTTTTTTTAATATATAAAAAATTGTCACAGTGAGCGCGTGTGAGTACATTCTTCCCGCGCCCTTCCGCCTATCAGGCAACCACGTCCACCCCTTGTCAGGACCAATAAATAAAATAAATAAACGCTCAGCCATTTGTGCACGTAAAATAGTGATCTAATTGTAAGCATTGGCAATTCATTTCGATTTGATTTAGCTGCCTGCATGCTCCATTAAGCAAATCGTAAATCGAATGCCACCAAAGAGTGGTTCTGGCCACAGCCCTTCTTTAAAAAATTTCAATTGTGTTAAAAATGCTCTGTTTTATCTTATTTTCTTACAGTTTCCGTACACAATGGCGGCGGCTGTGCAGAGGGGCGCATACATAAAGGCATAAAGGCGTAAATTAATTAAGGAGATCGCGATTGTGTGTGGGTCGAATCGACTTCTACGGGCGCATGACTTGGCCTGTAGCTGGTAGTTCGACCTGGGCCTAGGGTTAATTTTCAGATAAGGGAGAGTATTCTTATACATATTGTGTATTTCCTTGTTTTTCTAAATAGAAATAAAATTTTGACAGATGACTTTTTTTATTTAATTAAACCAAGTTATAATAATCTTTAGGTAAACAATAGTAGTTATATTTTTTCCCATCACGTTCAGCTTGATCTATAAAAACGAAGTACTTACAAGAGCTTGGTAAAAGTGAACAAGATTACGCATTAACTGCAAGTGAAGATCACTTCACCTAAGCATGATCAATTGATTCTATAAAGTTTAGGACGATATAGCAAAAAAGAAATACAAAAGTTCTGCCAGGAAGCGATCAAAGATAAACGAGAAGAAATTAACAAGATCGGTTTCGCAAATGATAAATGCTCAAGGTTCCAGGAAACTAACCATCATGATCCTTGAAATTGAGTCCCGGTTATTTCTATTTTACATGAAAATATTCTCGTTAAACTTTCATTTTGTGGTGGGTTCAATGCAAGTGAAAAGAAAGAAAGGAATAGGTACACATTACAATGTAATAACAAAACTTTTACGATAATAGACAGACCTATTTGAAAAATAGCCAATAATTAACATTAACACAATTAAATAATTATTGTTGACACCCATGAATAAGGGTAAATTAAAAATGTATACACGTTACACATATATCACCTTTGAATAGATGTTCCAAACAAAAGATGTTGACCCTCAATATAAAATTACGATCTAATGTTTTGAACCCTTTTGGTTATGTCTTATGAATATAAAATATTTATGCACCCATATTATTTAGTTCTATGGAATTTTGTAATGATTAAAATACAAAGAGATAAAATCATAAAAAGGGCTATGGTCATTTGAGCAATCAGCTGAAATATAAGTGAAAATCCAACATCGATGAAGATTTGATAACTAAAAACCTAGTAAGCTAAACAAACCGCGGGCGCGGGGGGCGGTAGATATCGAAATGATGGTGATATATTGTTGCTAGACCACCGCAGTATGCAGTCAAAATTCCTACAATAAATTCGAATTGTGTTGTCCGGAATTATTCAGCAATTGGCAGCTGAGGTTATTCATAATTTTCTCACCTACCGAATGGTGCGGGCGTGCCAGACTCGCACCGGAACTGTTGCTAGTTTTCTAATAGCAATGGCTGCACGAGTTTTGACCCGAGGGATAGATTCTTCTCCCCTTGGCGAACGAAACAAAAAGTCAAAAATTAAAAGAGGAAAACCATTCGTCTGAACATTGCAGTGATACGATTAACAAAACGCTTAAAATTAGAATTGTCATTTTTAGAACATTCAATTTTCCCTCCTCGCCTTGTATATGGAGTCTGTCGTCGTCGCGTCGGTGCGTAGGGAAGCGATACACAATTGAAATTCCCACCACGTTGTGCGGCCGTTGAGCAAAGCTCCTTAAGTACATTGCACGATAAGGGAATTCGGTTTTGAAATGCTCTTCTATGTCTATCCGTCTCTCATTGATTGAGATGACTACAAGCATGCATTTCTCAAGCCACGGACGAAAATATCCAAAACTTCTGTCTTCACCCACGCTCTAATTAAATCCACGAAAGTGGTCCCCTGAGGAGCACACAGCTTAAACCGGCGTCAACCTCCACCTCGTAGTATCGTCTTCGGATGCGTTCTTCGGTCTTGGTTCGGGTCGTTTATATTTATCATTTCATTTTTACTTTTAAAAACAAACGATGTCTTCTTCTTACGAAATTTTCTTTAACGCTTTATGGTAAATTCCCCAAAACACGAAGTGATTTGAAGTCATTAGAGCGACGTCTATCGCTCATACTCGATTTACGTTGTCCGCCAAAAAAATTTACTGTTTTATTGATCATGTTTTACACTTTTGACTTTTTAAATAATGAGCACTCATGTTTTAAGTTGAACAATGAAGGGACACTTTGCAGTTTTGTTTACCCATTCCCCATGTATGTTGTTTCTGATCATCCGCCGCGGGCTTCTGGTAAAGGATACTCGTACCACCACGCGAATGGTGAATGTGTGCTATTACATGAAATCTGATTCTATTCTCCGGGTGGGTCAGTGGGTGTGATACAACACTTGGTTCGGGACAAAATCGTCCGTGGGGTTGTCTACAACAGTTATTTGCCGGAAATCCACCTCGATCTTTGGACCGTGGCGATCTTCGAGATGATATTATTTACATTTCGTGTCAGCGAAAATGAAATCGAATGCGATTAGGGAAGATCGTTTTGTAATTTTGCCGAAATCTCCATCGATTTGTCGATCTAGATTCTAGAGCCGAAGTTTACTTTAAATTTATAGCAGACAGAATTCGACCGGAAGTAGGCAAATCAAGACTGTGTTAATGTTTGGCGTGGAAAGATTTTCCCTCTATCCCAACTCGGTCGACTGCCATGGGAACAACAGATCATACTATGCGGCCAGCTCAACCCTAAAAAAGTTCTCTATCCAGCAGCTTCCTCGGGCCAGGGAACGTATATGATATGATTCCATGGCGTTATCTTTTAGTATGACTTTTTTCATGCTTCTGTGCATAATTACAAAGGGCTACCGACAATATTTTTTAATTAGGGACAATGGCGCCGCTGTTTACCTGTTGACTTTGTTCGCTTCTCATTTCACTTCACTTTTTTTTATATGTAGGTATATAAAGAGAAGAGGAAGTCACGGTTTTAATTATAGCATTGTAAAATAAAGAGGTACTTTGAGAGGACTGGTAAATACAATGGTATCGATTCTTTGTGGGGAAACTAATGATGGGTATTTGGAACATTATTATTGTAGGTACTGTTTTTCGGCCTCACACAACATTTAATTTCGTATCGAAATATTAATGATTTATGCACTCATCTTAACCCTTTTAGTGTTAAACAAATGAATACGCGTAAATGAATCTATAAATTAATTTGTCAATATCGTTTTCGAATGATTTTTTACATGATCCGTAATTGATTTTTCGAAAGTAGGTACATTTCTAAAACAAATCAAAATAAATAAGTGATGTTTGATTAATTAAAAAATTAGTCATATCATACCTAGTATTGCTCTATAAATTCGTCTAGTCATGAAAAGAAAGTAGTAAACTTTTTGCATGTAAATACAATAAAATGCAATAAAGAGGGAAAAAAATTTGTCGTAGGTACAATAAATTAGGCAAGTTTCCAGGTGCGACGTATGTTAATATAATAAGTCACAGTTCCACAGTAATTCGTCAAATATTTTATCGGTTAAGTTTTATCGGTATCATGCCGGTACGCGATAACTGCGGCAAATGAAGTTTTTGACATTTTCCGGAGGATTTTGGGTCGCTGATCACGGGCAAAATAATTAAAAAAATCCCAGATGGACCGTTTACGAGATATCCTTCGAAAAAAATCGATTCACTCATATAACCAAATCCTTCGGAAAACGGTTGTTAATCACTGTACGCCACTTGCAATGCACAAAAATGTCAATTAATTGATTATCGTACGTTTAGTTCCTTTATTCTTTCGTAAAAGGGATAATAACATTAAATATATGAAAATTATGAAATTGATAATTTTCTTCTTAAACTGATTTGCAGGTTTTAGTTTTGATTAATTCGCCATGCGATTATTTTTGGAATTTAGTAAAGTAAACCCAAATTAGGGTTAATTACAGTTATTTATTTATTGTTAAAACGTAAAAAAGGGCCTAAATTTATGGTCCTCAAAGTGGTGAACAGTGACTAGCAACCGGTTTTCTAAACGATTTTGTGATATGAATGAACCGAACCTTTTACGAAGGATATCTCGTAAACGGTTCATCTGATATTTTTTATTTTTCCAGTGATCAGCGATACAGAATCCTTCGAAAAATGTGGATAATTTGAATTGCCCCAGTTACCGGTATCTCCTACGCGTACCTACCGATTCCTACACATTTTGAATATAATAATTTCAATATAATGATAATGCTCCTAATTTTGTGCAAACAAGAGAGAAAAAAGAAATCATAGATCGCAAATCAAACATCTGCCGACCGCATGTTACGAAATAACTGCAAAAGCGTTTGTAGCGTTTCGTTGATAGCGGCGGTGCCCGCCAGGCGATGCCATCGCTTGTGCGGTGCCCGGAGTAACTAGCGGGTCGGAAAACCAGAGAAAGCTGATATGTTGCCTTTTTTAGAAGTGTTCTATCGGCCTATAAATAACTCTATTGGCAGACAGAAACTAATCAGGTACCGGAGTTCGCCATTTGATTGGAAATATCTTCAGTAGCCCTCCTCTGAAGATAACGCTTGGTTTGCTTTCATTTATCTCCCACAAATGCCGTGCCCGCAGACAGCAGATCCACGCGCCATCCATATCCCACATGTGGAATTTCAATTTCCAGCGACTGCAGCGACTTTCGGTAAAAGTTATTTACAAAACAAAAAGCAATGATGAAATAAAAGAATAAGGGAAGAAATATGTGTATGTTTAACGGTTAAGTATTGGAGCGCAGATCGTCTACAATTGGTTTTCTTTCTTCATGGTAAACCTGTTGATCTTTCCGTCCCGGTTACACGGCACACACACATTTACATGTAGAAAACACCAGAGTTACCAGCGCCATTCATTATATTGATCACCCGAAACTTCATCTGTGCAATTTTTCTTAAAATTTCCATATTTGTTCTTGATTGTTTTTCCAATAATCCACAACTGTCCCATCCCCAACAATAAAATTTATAGCACCCGTCCCATACCCATACTCATGTAGATGAATTATAGTAAAAAACATTGTTTTTAAGGGTAGGTTTTTTTACGTTGAATTAAACATCGAGAACTTTTTCAGTAGGCCAAATACAATTTATCTATGTAGGTGCACATTACCGTAAATCATTTATAACAAATTACAAATCTTATTTCTCGCAGTTCCTAAGTATTTTTCGTTCAAGAATGTCTAAGTGACGCAACATGTAGTGCAATTATATATTTTTCAAAACACAGTTCACTTCAAAGAATTGATGCAAATAGAATGGAAACGCTACATTTTAAGAATTCTCTGCTGAATTATTGAAGTATTGCAAACATTCGCTGCAACATCCAACATGTGAACAATTGGAGCAACTTTGGATTCAGATGTTGTTCAATGTTCACCAACACATTTTGAAAACGACAATTAATATTTATTGTTAGGAATAATTTGTAGTAATAATCGACAATGCATTGTGGGAGCAGCTCAGCATTTACTTTTTTACACCTTCGTTGCTTCTTTTCTACAATTAGCTCCAAATTTTAGTTAAATCGTTTTGACCCATTTTTTGAAGGTTTGAACTAACCCTCAGATTTTACGGCGTGATGTAATGACCAATGTTTTCTGCTCTCAGAAGGCATCAGGATGTAAAAAAAAAAGACACAAAAAAATTTTTTTGGGGGACATTGATTAACCGCACCTTTTTTCGTTTTCTAGTCGAGCAATAAAAGGTGCTGGAATTCGGTAAATGACTTTTGGTTCGTCATACTGATACAGACGAACTCGTGTTTGGGGAATTCGAAAAGCTTCATACTGACAACATAAGATTTTTTGCTATTTCCGATTTTAACTTTGTTGTTGAACCAATGATGCAATTGCCAAAAGTGCGCCTTTCAAATTCAATATTGGCCAAATTTAAAATTAATTTTATTTCAAAAAAGACAACATTAGCTTGTAAATCTTTGTCAATTTCAAATAAAATAAATTTTAAAAACATGCGAACTCATTGAATCTTATAAAATTCTTTTCATATTTAAATCGTTATTATTTGAGTATGTATAAGGATATTCGATCGACTGGAAAGAAGAATATTATTAATTTGAGGAATTTCGAAAGTATATGCTATAACTTAAATATTCTTACATTTACAAAAAGAAAGATGTCTTTTCTATCAATATTACCCATGCAATCACTTTCGGAATTGCGCATTCGAACGTAATTATCATCATAAGTTATTTAACTAAACTTGCAGGAGGACGAAGAATTGTCAGCAACAAAATAAACGTAATCCAAATTCCATCTGCGTAAGATCAAGATTTAAATAAAGATATTACTCAAGTAGCCCCCGGCTTTTGGTGAACTAATGCTGCGGAAATGATGTAAGACCGATCGGATCGATCGCACGTTTTGAAATGTGCAAACAGAACTTTGGGGTGGAGAAAAACCAGTCATATGTGTTAATTGGGGTTAAAACGTGAGGGTTATTATGATATTTTCTGAAAACGTAAAATTCCAGTTTCCCTGTTGTTTCTTTTTGATGTTTTTTTTTCTAAATTACATTCATTTTATAAACAAATTGTGGCATTCTAGGAAGAAGGCTAGTTAACTCGAGTCTCATCCAGACTTTATTCCGTCACTGAATATTCTCCATAATGATAATAAAAAGATCACAAGCATAAACATTATATTGAAAATAACCTTCATATTATAATGAATTTTGAATATCGAATTCAAGAATAAAATTTTATATAAAACATTTTATAAAATGGAGAAAATAAACAGAGCAAAAAATCATTTAATTTGCTGTTTTGAAAATAAATCCAATTACAATAAAAATGTAGTCGCACTAAAAACAGTATTGAGTACCTATTTAATAATTATACCCTAGATGTAGGGTATATTAGTTTTGAGCGAACGTTTGCAACGCCAAGAAATAATCGTCGCAGAAAAGAAAAAACTATATATTCATGATTGGGAAGTGAAAAGAAACCGTTTTATGCATGTCCGTCTGTCTGTGTGTCTGTCTGTCTGTCCAGACGATAACTTGAGAACGCTTGTAGCTAGAGACTTGTAATTTGGTACAATAATATTTGATTAAAATTGCAAGGTCAAGTTCGAAGATGAGCAAAATCGGGCAACTCCTTCTTAGTGTTGCCATATAAGCTTGAGTCGTTTTTATACAAAAATGTTGATATAAGAATGAGAATATTTTTCTACATCTAGGGTATCACGGAATTGGTGTGACCAATTGCTTCCTTACTAGTTTTATTAATGTTCCGAAAGTGGACCAAAAAAGGGATATCTATTGCTTTAGTTTTTTATTAAATTCAGTTCCTACTGTTCGTGAACAAATACAATCGAATCCTGTGAAAAATTTACAAATAAAACTTCTTCGAATGAACTTTGAACAGTCTTTTTATAATTTTATTGCACCCCACAATAGAGAGAACTTAATTGTTTCCCCGAAATATCACTTCACGGGACATTTGCAGTCAAATAACATAAACGTTTGACACGTAATTCGTTATTGTTGTAATATCCATTGCGAAATTTCACAGATTAAACGAAACGAGACCATCTGGCAGTGCCGCATGGGCTGAACCTAAATGAGGACAAGCGAGGAAACGTGAAGTTCGAAGGGCGGGAAGGGATCGCAGCGGCACTTTGCCCGGAGAAATGTTTAGCATACATCCATTTAGATTTTAGAACCTCAAAAAATGTATTTTGAAAATTTCGTCATCTCATAAAAATTCCAGAACGCATTCGACATAACATTTGTGTCTTTTTTATGTATTTCTTTTTCTTTTAAAATCATGGTTTTTTGTGACAAAATAATAATGATATTGAATAATATACAATAGACAAGTTAAACAAACCTCGACCCCTTTTAGGTAATGCCCCGCATGTTCTGCTAAACGTAGCAAGTCACTGACTTCGACGATCCGACCGACCGGGGGGCTTGGATTTCTTTTACCCTCCCGAAAAGATCTCGTCTTCATTGTCGTAAACATTAATTGAAAGTGGTAAACAGAGCATGATTTCACCCTCGGACTCTGAAGTCTGAATCAGATGAATCTGAATTTTGATATCTTAAGCGGAATAAGAGAAACAAAAAAACAATGTATAATGTATATTTAAAACATAGGCGCGCAAAGTTAGCAGAGTACAACCGTCTGTCTCTTTTCCGCCTGCAGTTACATTGTATGACGACCATTGTTTTGCTTAGCAGTTAGCTACTTTTGATATATATATTTTTATATATGCATATATATAAATATATGTGTGCGTGTATGGCAGCTACTTCGTGCGCTGAGTCGTTGGCGCATGCGCATTTGACAAGTGAAATTGAGATGAGCCAGCATCTTGGTGCGGAATTTTATCAAGAACTGACTTTTTTGCATTTTGTAGAATTTTATTGGCTTTGAAGCTCGGATATTTCATCTAGAAAATCGTGCAATCGTTGTTTAGTACAATTACATGATTATTTTGGGAGAATCTTTGCGGAGATTGCGATTCAAGATCGTATTTTACTAAGTTTTAAAAAGGTTTTCATGCAGTTTACCTTCATCCAACAGACGTTCCACGTGATTGAAGACATTTGGAAAAGCGGCCAATTGTTTTCTGTCCTTAAGTAGCTGCGCCAAGTAGTCAGCTATACTTTGTGTACTTTGTTGTGTGTTATTATTGTCGCAATTACTCATGTTGCCTAGTTTTATTTTCTCGCCCTTACAGGAATTTTTACTAACAAACTAATTAATATTGCACTTATAAAACACAACTTTGAGATAATTCACTACTGTTCCGGGGGGAGGATGGCAAATATAAGTAAAGTGTCACAATTATTTACTCGAAAACGAAAAGTGATCGACTACGAGCTCGATACACCAATAATTTTTATTTAAGGAATATTTTTAAAATGAAATCTCAAATCACATACTACCGATTTAATGTAACACGATTTAATGAATTAACTTTTGAAATATCTCTGCGTAAATTTCTTTGAACTGTGGAATGAATGCCTTGCAAATCCACCACGAGAATTGTTCCGGAATCAACTGGTGCCTTCTCAGAAAAATTTTGCTTTTTGGGAGGCCACGGAGCCTTTCAGGTTTCAGCTATTCAAATCTATCTCACTCACAATTTCCACCGAAAATTGCCAAAAAGCAATTTATCGAGCGACTCAATTGCCTTCAGCTAAAACACACGAGAAGCACGCAACAAACCGAATGCCAGCTAGAATTCAACTAAGAAATTAACCGAGTTCACTGTAAAATGTAAATACCACCAAACGCGACCAGCACCTTCATCTACCACCACCAACACGCCAATCACGATCGCACCCACACACTCGTGTTGCCGATCTTTTACCGCCTATTTAACTGATCGTTTGTGCTTCTTTAACCAAACGGACGCGTCATGCATGTTTCGCACGATATTCTCTGACACGATACCTTTTCTTGGGTAGAGTAAAGTGTAAACGGATCGCTGTCTACATCTCATTCGAAATATCACCAGTTATCCCGTTTACTCTACAATATCCAAGTAACGCTGAAGTTTGCTGCTGAGATTGGAAATCGTGTTTTTCTATAAATACCGTGCAAATGTGTGCGTTAATTGGTTGCCTCTCTTCCATTGTACGTCCGCACTCCGCCCGCACACCGCACTGCACTTTCAGCCATTAGCTACATACCATTTTCAATTCGCATTTCGCAGTCCTATTTCGATTTCGATCGCGTGTACATATGTGGTGCGATGAGGGAGACGACCGGCATATGAACCTGTCGATGACTCGATGCTCAATTTATCACCCTTGTGTGAGGCGCTGACTGCTGAGGTCTTTCGCTCCCCTGGAGAGCACGAGGAGTTCCCGTGGGAATTGTACATGTTTGTACAATGTACATTGCTCTCTTACATCTTACATAAGTTGCATTACAATACGATCACACTTCCGAAACAAGAAGAAGAGAAATTGTCGTTGGTAAATAAATTTTTTTGGTTGCACTTACTGCTAGGACTGTAGAGTGTAGATGGCGTGTGAACGAAAAGTGGTAAACCAATTTTATTTGAAATTATTTCAATAAAATCACACTGAATTTCATTTTTTTTTGTTTTAAGAAATAATTCTAATCTACATGTACCTATCACAAATGTTCGATGCTTCATAAAATGAAAACAAAACCAAGTAACTTAACATAATTTTACGAATGCTCAAGATTTTTCTTATTTAATACTTTTAGTTGACAAATTGTTCGTAGTCGGGTTTTAGTTTTTTAAAAGTTTTTTTTAAAGATTTTTGCCCAGTGCAGTGTCAATTATGCTTAGAAGTTACTAAGGAGAAACGGCAAGGGTGAGTTCCCCGAAAAATCCAAATGCGTCTTGGAATTCAAAGAAAACTAAAGTTTAGTCACAATTATTATTAGGCATCACAATTAGTAACTTCTGTGACAAGTACATCGCATTACGCCATAAACTTGTACCGATTTCAATTGTTTTACACTTTTTCAATCCTAAGCACGCTTGCTCCAAAATTGGTAATTGCTGTATTGAGATCTTGCGGTGGTTGCGATTGCATCCGTTCCGAAGTATTTCTAGAATCTAGACCTGAAAATGAAGAGATGTGCATAATAAAAATTGATCTCGAATTTTGTAAATTGGGGGCTTTTAAATGTGACTCACAGGAAGAGGGCGCGCAATGGCGCTGACTTTGAATGAAAAACAATCACAGCACACTAAATCCGTCGCAATTAAAAAGAAAAGTGGGTGGCTTCCTCAATTACCTGAACAACTTATGAGTGCGAGCGGCATCAAACACACTCGATTTGAATAAAAATTCCACTTATCCATAAAAGAGTGAAACAAGATTTTTATTCATTTTAAAATTTTGTTTTTTATCAATGTAATTTAAGAAACCCACTTGGTTTAGCCCACGTCGGTGTGGCATTTTCATTCGATTTTGTTTTTGCTAGCGAGGCTCAGAGGAGTTTTGTCATCGGATGCATGAATGCTCTATGCATGTGTGCAATAAAAATCGAAAAATCAGAGGTCAACAAAGCCTACAGTACGCCATTAATTATTATGATCAAGTTATTCACGGCTTCTATGCCATGCCGTTTCTGTAGCTTGGCCTTGAATGCAACTCTAATGATACCACGCGATTTTGGCTCAAAGCAATCATATGTACATCGGCAATTTGCTACTCTCGTTTGGATGGATGTCGCCATCTAAGGAAATCCCACGTCTGAGAGACTGAGTTACACGTTCAACTAAAAATGATTTAACTATTATTTTTTTAACCAATTGCAGGAAAAGTAGTTATTTAATGATTTTAAGTGGTCTTAACATTGAGAAAGAGAACTATTTTGCAGGAAAAGCGCCTTGTGTAGCGCATATTCTACCTCTTGGGAATTTCCTATAATTAGTTGAAACAAGGCACATCAAGGTGACAATTTTTTTTTACGGCAATGTAAAAGGATTGAGTAATATTTAGTATTTACGGAATTGTGTGAAAATTGTCTGTACTTTGGTTGGGAAGTGTTGAAATTTTTTTAACATGCCTTTTGCAATTTTACCCTTACTCAAAAACCATTAACGATTGACCACCACTGACATCATTTCATAGATTCGCTGATAAAGGATACCCAAAAATCATTAAAAAATCTATGTTTTATGTACAATGTACATATAGTTATTTTAATTGTTGTCTATGTTTGCTATTTTCAATTCATCTATATTAACTTCCTTCGCGAAAACTTGCTTGTTTGTTCATTTGTGTAGGGGAGCGGCGTACATAGTGGCGCAGCGTACAATGTGGCGCAGAGCCTTTTTGGGTATTATAGCAATTGGTAGATGAAATATGTCCGGTGTCATAAGTGTGTTAGTTAGTAACCCCACTTTGCCTAAGTAACAGGTGCGATCAAGCGCGCATTTAATAGGTCTTGTGAAAAAAATCAAAAAACCCCATTTTGCAAGTTTTTTTTTAATTTTTTTCATTCCTTCACAACATCTAGAATTTTTAAGATATTTATGAAAACTTTATATGCAAAGACTCACTGTGATATCCTCTTTTAAGCATCATAATTGATTTTGGATTATCTTCAATTTTTCTTATAACTTCGATCATTTTTAAAAATAACAGAAAAATTCCAATGTGGCGCACGCGGTTCGTACAAAGTGGCGCATTAATTAGGTGTGTTCAGTGACAAAGATGGTATGATTTTTAAATGTTTTATTGCCGCTTTAGCTAAGACATATTTTGTCCTTCCTTCTAGCGCCGAGGAAAACCTGAAAAAGCACTTGGAATGTGGTAATATATCCACTGGTTTCTATATTTCCATTCATTGCGATTTCGACTATATAATGATTAAGCCGATCAAGAATTTTGCAATTTGTTCACATACTTAACCTATTATTCTAATTAATTTTTGAAAAGTATCAAAATCTATTGTATTTACTTTTTTTTCCACGCAGATGTTACACTTTTAATAGTGCGCCACATTGTACGCATGTGCGTGCAATGTGGCGCAAAGAGGTCCCTGCAGTTTTTGGGCTATATCTCCGAAAATATCTACAATTGAATAATGATTGCTTCTGTAATAACAAAGCTTAGTAAATTTCCTTTCAACTCATGCCTTCACTCCTGATCTAAACCTCCTTTAAATATCCATAAGTGATAAGAGCTCTAAACTCAAAACTATAGGCACATTGTACGCCGCTCCCCTATTTGTGGAGTTCTTTTTAAGGCAAACTTTTCGACGGCTAACTAGCACTTCCCGTCATCCAATCGAGCTCAAACTTTACAGATAGGATAGTTGTCGATGACAAAGCATTCTCTCAAAATTTTATCGCGTTATCACAGAAGGAACGGATAAAATCTTTAATAATATGTAATGCAAAAATGACATCGTTCTGCACTGCGCATAAAAAAAATTATCATAAAATCAAGTCATCTTTTCTGTTCTAACTAATATTGAAATGTAATCAATTATACTTTTGGTAATTTTTATTGTAATCAGCTCCTCTTCCCAAGTGCTCTAAAGTTTGTCTTTAATTTGTTTTTTGTGTTAAAGAAATTCAAAAATCGGTGAAGGGAATGCGAATGAGCTTCATTCTTGACTTAATCAAACAAAACTTTACAAATTTGACTTCCTAATTGCCTGAATACACACTGGGCCTCTTTGAAAGCCGTTCTGAATGGTGTCTTAATTTGACAACTTCACATTATAAATTTTCGAATTTTTTTTAAAAACCCAGAGCACTTTAGAGTGACATGAACAGTATTATGAAATAAATAATAACCAATAGGGATCATTTGATGATCTTATTTACTGTGAAAATGAAGTACTATTGATCTTGTCATTCATGAAAAGTGCGTAAACAAATGCTAGTGCTCTGGAACTAAAGTAAGCGATCACGATGTCCAGAGCAATGCAATTTCTGTTAGATTTAGTTTCTGTTAGAAAACGATCAGAAGATGATTCACGAATACGAACGATGCCAGCTTTGAAGACATCAACAATAAATTCTTCTTTAACTTCGAAAGTCTATTTTTCCACTTCCCCTTTTCCATATTCTTATACTATACTTATAATACAAAGATAAATTTGAGCATGTATAGTTAATTTAAATCTATTACTTGGTGGTTATCTGAAAACAACAACAATTTCCTTGTATGCGGGTGGAGTTCGCGACTTGACTGTTTAGTACGTAATCTAGCCATATCTAGTATCTTTTAAAGATTTGTCGGTTGGCAAAAGCAACGCCGCGGCGCTGCAACTACATTCTTTTTCATTGCCCCTAACTCTACTATAACATTGGTCGGGAAAATGTCGCCATGACGTTTTATGTTTATATTTGATTGAATATTATATTATATAGGTAATATATTATATTATATTATATAGGTAATAATTACATTATATAGGAAAATTATATAGGTTTTTATTATACTTAATATTCTTGCACTTGCCAAATTTGGTGGCAATATCCACTCACGAACAAAGCAGATATGTTTGCGCATCAACATCATCGGCGACCTGCAAAAAACCTGTCTTTACCATTTTGGAAAATGTGATATTTTGAAAAGTGTCTTTAATTTGAGTGGACACCTACGTGGCAGTTTATATGCCCAAAATCAAAGAACGCCATCCCGCACGGAGTTTGAGCTGGAAAGTATCTTTCACAATCTTGAGATCTGCTTCTAGGCTTTTGGAATGGTCATCACCGCAAATACCTTAATCGCCTCCGTGATCGCCATTGATGGATGTTTAACAGTTTCATTAGATAAGCTGTGATTTCGTAAAGTCCTCAACTTTCTGATCGTTCCTCCCACACACCTGACTTGCCAGAAACAACACAGGCTGTTGTTTCGCTTTCACAAGCCAAGGACCCACAATGTGGTGAGTCGAAAGTGTGGTGAGGTGTGGGCACCTGAGACCAGCTGCAAAAGCTGATTACGCATGCGCTACTGACCCATTCATTAAAGAGCTTTGCAATGTAGATTCAAGGCCAATTTCGATTTGATAAGATGTTGTGCGCTCCATTCAAGAATATAAGAAATCCCGAGCCTCCATTCATAATTTTTTTTCTGTTCCACTGCCGTTGGTCGAGCTTGAGATCATGATTGAACAAAATGTGCGCGCGCACATGCCACACGCACCGGACGACCTCTGAATGCACGGCCCACACGACATCTGCGTTTTTTATGATTACTATTGGCAACTGCACTAACGCCAATTGGAAATAAATGCAAGCATTGAAATAGTAAATAAATTATATTTTCACTTTTTCAGCGCCATCAAATAATGCTTCGAAGTGAAGTTGCCCACCAAGCAACCATTATTGAGTGCATCAATTCAAAATATCCCCGAAACTTGGAAAATGACTTGGTTCCTTTTTTTTCCGCAGGGCTGTCCATAGAACCAATGAGAATTTATAGGTTTATTTGATTTGGTGTCCCTTGGGTCGATTACAAAATCCTACACGCGGTATTTTTAGACCACGTCTAGTGCGCGGCGTCGACGTAAATCCCGGCGAGTTCACATTTCATCTCAATGCATTTTGAGATGCTACGTTGTTGTTTTTGTTTTTGCTTTGGTTTTTGTTTGTCCCAATACGGCAACATGTCCTTCATTAATAGAATAAAAACGGAAAACATTTTTCAGTGGGTAGCATTTGCGGAGTACTTTTGAGTTTTGACACCTAAAAATTTTCGTGGTACGAGAATTTGTCCTCATTCAAATGAGGATCGAAACTGGATTTCGTCGAACAGATAAATTCGGACGAGATAAAAAATACATAAATGAACCAGAATTTCGAGTTATTCTTCTTATTTATTTATATGAGCACTGAAGTAATGTGAAATCCCTAAAGCTATTTCATATTTATCCTCGCTACGATTAATTTAACCTTTTCTGGCTTTGTGGAACTTCTTCAATTAAGAGCCTCGGACTTCGGATGATTCCAGGACAGCGCTTATATTTTCCTTCAAGTCCAAATTATGATCTTAATAATTAGTTTTGCAATGGATAATTTTACTTTTTAATTCAAAATGTTTACTGATTTCAATTCATTTACGCCATTTTTCATGAAGTAGTTTTGTAAGATGTGATGATGATCACATGATTGGGTTTTTGAAATGAGATTCATATTGATTATTTCAACAGTTCACTTAGTTCATAGTAAAAAGTTCATTTGAAAGGCATTTATGGATAAAACCAAGGAAATTATTTATTAATTAAGTAATATATTATAATCATCATTTTTAAACAAGTCATACAAGTCAAAGTCATTTTTAAATTATAACAAAAATTCATAAAATTTTCGCTATTAGTAAGTTTCAAATGATGATTCAAATCCGCATGTCGTAATAATATTTTTCTTTTGTTCTATGTTGATTTGAAAAGTAAAAAATTGTGCAAATTCTGTTCCCATTTTTTTTAAAGCAAACTTTTTTAAAAGCAAGGTCGCATTATTTTTGTTTATGAATTGAAGGACTTCTAGAATGGATTATTTACACGTAGATGCAAATAATTGAAATGTCTTATAAATTTTTTTAATACATTTTGCGTTTCTGCAGTCATTCCTCCTCATGCGTACACAAATAGTTTTCGCATTAAGTAAAACCCAAGTACTGAAGAAGCTAAGAGCATAACATTTAAATTGAGCTTTTCAATTAGTCGTTAGTTAACTGCTAAAAGATTTTCAGCTTGTTTCGCAAATGCGTTTTCATGGTAACTCAAAATGCAGGTAGTTAGTTGGCAATTTTTTGAAGTTCGAACACAACTAACTCGGTGCAGGGAGTGCAATGAATCTTGCCGATTCGAAATCACACAATTCCCAAGGCACCGACCGCGACATTAGCAACAAATTAATTGCAAAAGTGCCGCAAGTAATTATAAGTCGTCAACTAGGTGCAACGCGACGACGACAAATCGGTTCCGTTTTACATATGTTGGCGAAAATGGAAAACAATGGCCGATCTGCGTCCGCTCTTACCGGGCCTTGAGAGTACAACAATAGCTATTCGATTGAACTATCAGCACTAGACAAATGAAGTTATTTATTGGGTTCTCTTTTTGTTGTGTGTAGAATAGATTTCTACATACACACCTATTGGATTAGCATTGAAGAACTCCTCCGCGCCGCAGACTTTCCCGTGGATTAGCATATGATTTTGGCGAGATTCACTGTTCAGCGTTGTTAGCGTTAATATCTCGCATTTTGTGAACCACATTATTATTTCTGCGAAGATGAATTATTAGATCTGGATTTTGTAATCCGCAAAACATGGCGATTGCAATAATATGCCTTATGTTTCAATTAGTTTCACTTTAGAGTTGTTTAACATTCAAGATTCAACTAACGAATGACCTATTTCACTAAAATATTCTTCATCTAATGCAATGAAAACAATTACATTTAATATGTAGTTATTGTCAAATTCAGAAATCTTATTAAGTTATTATGCATGGTAACGATTGGTTTCGAAGATTGTTATTCTTACTTGGAGCATATTTTGTTGGCGACTTGCACAAATAGTTTTATAACATTAATTTTATATTATAAATGAATTTCTGGCGACCGAGATGTTCAAAATATTATTTGTGAAAATTAAATTTTAAAAAACACTGCAAAGGAGGATGGGCAAAAATGTATGGGACCTGATCTAGAAACCAATAAGGATGAGCGATATGTCATTGGAAAGGATTTTTTATTCTCTGCAACTTTTTATATGGCGGGAAGTTTTAAATCAATGTGGGAAAAAAGTTATAGCGGTTCTAAGTGCTAAATTTCGCCTGTGATTGGTTATACAGGGTATTTAAAAACAACACGGCAATATTTAAGGGGGTGATTTCTGAGTTCATTTCATGAAAAAGAGTTCATATAAACATAGGTCCGGAAACGCATGGTTTCCAAGATACAGGGTGTTAAACTTTTTTTAAAATATCGATTTTTTAACAATATCTGAAATATCTTTTGTCCGATTTTTTTTTAAATTTTGCAGCATTGTGTGTAGTAATAAGGAGCTCATTTCACCTTAATTAAACTAAGGTTATTATGTCCAGTGGCGTGCGTGGGGGCACCTTAAGCAATAATATTGACAAAAAATGTGTACGTCACTGACTTTTTTCTAATTATGATACTTTTTTTAGATAAAGCAAGCAAAAATACAAATATTTGTTCTTTTGAATTTTTGACGTATCTTCCTTCGTTTTCGAGATAAAACGCAAAAACCATTTGATTGCATGTTCTTTTACCATACAAAAATATTTATGAAAAATTGGTAAATACGACACTAAAACAGAATTCTTTACTCTTTAAGTACAATTTTTATGGCAGACTCGTAAACTTTAAAAATGCTTAAACATGCACATCTCAAATTTTGCTCTGTACTTGAATATTTAAAAAAAATTGTTAACGATGTAGCAGCAAATCGTTTCCTATACCCCATCAGCGCAGCGCATGAATATATAGATAGCCAATTTACTGTGCCTATTCCGACAGTGACATTTATTATGCAATCTGATCTAATATAACAAGTTTTATCCGCCGGCCATGTTTTGCCATAAAATCCGATCTAACACGCTCAATCATAATCACTGTTCTGAATGTGACTTTTCCAAGATTTTCCCCCAGGTCTACCCCAGCTTCATACTTTATTTCTTCAATCCGATGGTTTAAAATTTATATTTCTAATGTTTCTGTTTAAAGTCGAAATCATACTATAGCAAAAACCCCATATATATAAGCAATTTTCTGTCGTGTGACTCGACAATATGCAATATAGCATATCGCTTATAAATCCAACAATTTCGGAATATTTTCGGCACATCAAAGGAATCTGAGGGGTTCTGCTCGACTTTGGTACACATTTTTCAAATTGCTGCTCATGCGGGCGGCTCAGTCGTCTGTCAAGTGCAAACTGCAACCCCTATTTTGCTTATCGTATATGACTCGATGCCACACAAATATGCCACAAATATATTTGCTTATAAATATGGGGTTTTTGCTATGGTCTAACTCCGGCTTAATAGTTCGCCACTCCTGTAAATACATCGATATATTATATGTATTATCTGCAATTCAAAAAAGCACCTGTCTAATAATCATGAAAATATTGAACAACAACCGAATCGATCGCAGTCTAAGCTTATTATGTCCCCGTATAAGTAGCACAATAGCAGCTGAAGTGGAGGTCACTTGGTAGAAAAATAATTATATTAAGGAAAGCGATTCGATCGGGAGCAAGAATTTCAACAAAAGGAAAGTTTGGAAGGTGTGAAAACTTGGAATTACGCCTGCGCACACAAAATCGCTGCAGGACTCTGGAATTTCTGCGTACACCATTCCGCCGGCATTCACAAGTACAGCGGTAAATGATGGTAAGAGACGAAGTTAACAGGGACACCCACATTCCAGATGTGGTAGTGATTAGGCATTCAACATTCTGTGCTTATTCTGATTAACTGAATTAAAATAAAATCCCTTCTGCCCGCTGCCACGTTGTCGACCAGTAAAATACATATTATTAAAGTGAAGTGTGAGCTGGCAGTTTATAAGAACACGCCAAATATGGATTTGTTTACGAAATCCGATTAAAACGTCTTTTAGAAAAGAAGGCCATTTGAATGAGCCTGTGTCGTCGGTGCCTTTATGTTTGCCTCTTGGAAATCGCCGTCAACTAGAAAACATCCAGTGACGATGCAGCGCGATTGCGGACAGGTTGACCAGCAGCAACAGCAGCATGTGCAGCAATCCACCATCAATTATCCATCGAACGTGAATCATGAGGGAATAGGCGATATTTAAGCTGACAAGTGCGCCCCGATCTGAGGTAATTCACGGGACAACAAGACCATATTAATAGCTTCCTCCTCCACAAGACTCTCCATATTTGTCAATATAAAAATGGGAACTAAGCTTTCATGTTTTTTTGTATTACTGCTTTCGGAATTTAATTGGTTGTCTTAATCAGAAAAAACGTTTCCAGAAATTCATATATCGTTCACACCCACTACTCCATGACCAAATAAGTGCTCCCGTGCTATAAACGAAATTGAGAATTACCAAATTGAATCCTTATTCGTATTACTGATGGTGAGTTTTTCAGCGAGTTCACGAAGTTAACCACTCAAGCCTTGGACTATAAACTCTTATCCGCGACGATACGACGACCGACGCGCGGCCGCGCCGTTTGGTTTGGAGGCAGCTGACGAATCGGATGTGGTTCTAGAGTTTCGTGTCATGACACGTTCAGTCGCGCGATCGTAGAGGCTACTTTATCGACCACGCTGGTAGAATACTGTTAGACGAAAGTTGCTACCATTACCATTTACACTGCTGCACTCTCGATCGCATAATTTCCTCGTCTTTGATTTAACCATAATCTCGAGAACAAATTGTGGGAGGATTGAAAACTAACCATATCTAGACTAAAGTTTACTTTTAAAGTAATAATATAAAATAACAATTGATTCGATAAAAATTGATGCGCGCGAGCATGTTTTGAGCTAATGTTGATTTGCTGGTGGTGGTGGTGGATGCTCGCGACCTACAGTTGACGGACATTTGACGAACACCAAAAAAAACATTTTTGACGATTATATTATCCATTCGCATTATGAAACTAAAAATTTTAATGTACAACGTAAGCATGCAATTACAACAAATAAACTTTTTAAATTGAGCTGGATACAAACCTGATCCTTAGTTCTAAGACCGACAATAAAGTTCATCCGTTTAAATTTTTAAAAAAATTGCTCTTAAATATATACTAAACTTTATTCACATAAGTAAAAGAAATAAACTCAATTTGGAAAATAACTACTTATCTCATAAACTTTTTATTTTTTTTTAATTGGTCACGCGATATTTGCTTATAAACCTTCTCCTTCCTGTCGTCTTTGTTGAGGTTTTTGTAAAAGCCAAAGCCTCCACCTCCAATTCGTCTCTCGGGTCGGACACGTTTGTAGCCAATTTTAAGGTCCACAACGGGCGGAACCGTAAATCCAAAACTCTTCGCGACCTTCGCAATATCCATTGTGTTCACATCGAATATCGTTTTCAATTGGTGCGAATCATACGCACGCACATAAGCCTTGTACGCCTCCTTCGCCGACATATTGAGGAAGTAATTCTTGGAAATGAGCTTCTCCAGCTGGAAAAGGGAAAATTGATCACGTTAAAACTCGAAATTCTTCGGCATATTTGCAGTAGATGAAAGTGTTTTCTTTCACTCTTTAGGTTCTTTGCTGGATCGTAACGTTAAAAATAACACAACAAGTGTTTGCTTAGAATAATTATGCAACCCTGATGTCCGACATCGAAGCAAACATCTTGTCAAGTGCAGATCTTCAACGTTCCTGTTTTTTCTTTTCTAATTAAGATCGCCTTCGATACTTCAGCATGAGGCCCCAAGAGCCATAAGTGGTTTCTTGTGCGAGAAGCATTCTCTTGGAACTTGCAGTTTTTGATGCAATCCTAAACAGAAGCCTTCTTGTTTACGTTCGCAGACATGCACAGGGAAATGCTAGTGGATATCTAATAAGATAAAGCACTTGCTTGTTATTGAATGGGATTGTGGTAAACAAACCGAACTAAAATTTATTTTACTTATTTTCTTGACAGGAGCCGACTGAATTTGTGCGCTATATTCTCCGAAATTTCTTTGTGATTTCTAAAACAAAAGTTTATTGATCTTTTCAGTCTACTACATACATTTTTCTAATTTCTTATTATAATTCAGGTTTAAAATTGTTTCCATCAAACATGATCACATCGAAAAAATTTAAGCTAAGCTACAAACTTCTTTGCTCTAATTCAAAGTATGAATATGGCTTCGTCTTCGTCTGTTGAGTGTTGAAGCACTTTTAAGTTTCAATCCATGAAGAAATAATAATGTATGAAAATACATTTTGTATATGAATTTTGTGTTTCATACTATAATTTGTACTTATTGTTAGATAATTTTCATGATTTTAGTTATAGTCGGTTAACTAATCAATTTCAAATGAATTACGCAATATTTCGAAATATAATCCTTTCTTTTAAGTTGCCATAAACAATTTTGCATCTTTTTGTATCTTATCTCCGAAATCACAAGAAATTTGCAGGGAAATAATAAATTTGTGGTTTTGTATAATTAAACTCAAAATGTCACACCGCAATAATAATTCAACGACATAATGTCGGAGGAAAATTAAGGTAACGAATTAACGATCGCATCCCGAAATAATTTTCTCAAAAGACTTAAAAATATGGAAAGAAAGAAAATGGAGGTGATGGCTTCCAACGGTTCCAACAGAAAACGGCAAACAATGCGGACAGCTGTCAACTGTGCGTCACAATGACGTGAGAAATATCTTTTAATTGTTGTTGTCTTTCGGGTTCGTATGTCCGATTTCCGTAGCTGATTACTGCCGAGCATGGAATGTTAAATGTCTAACTATAAATATTATTAGTATTAGGTGCAAACTTTTTTGTATATTATAGTAATTATTAATTGAGTGAGCATTTAAGCAGATCCATTAATTTCTTTTCAAACTCAATTTTCATAAATAGGTTCAATTCCTCAAACCTTAAAAATCTAACGACATTTTTTTTAAATTTCGATCGTCTCATTTTGGTACCCACTTACTTTGGTTCGAACCTCTCCTTCCAGTGTCAATACGACCACACTTTAGAGAGTGTCGACGCAAATTGTTATTTATAAAATCGATGAATAATCCGCCATACGAAATCAAATATTATTAAACAGAGAATATGTGAATGACGATCAACCCAAGTTTATGATGGTATACTCGTAATTCCATTCAGATTTTTTCTTTTTATGAAAGAAATGTATTTTTTATGAAATTTCATTTGATTTAGAGCCTAAAGACTAAAGAGCAATAAATTTACCGAGGAAACAGGAAATGTTGAGTTGGAGAAATCTAAAAATATTAATCACAAATGCTGAGATGTGCAAGATAATTTAATAACTTTTTGGATTTCAGAACAAATTATCGCATTTTGGGTGGTTAAAGAAAATCAAAAAGTATTTACAAAATGAGTTTCGCAATGAGAAGAGCTTGTTTTATAGAGTGAATGAAACAAAATGTTAAATTTTATGATAGTTAAAAATATAATATATCTAAAATAAAAATAGAAAAAAATGCAGATGTTTATTTGTGAAATTCTTCGAAAAAAGAGAATTCAGTATACTCGTAGCGTATTATTAAACAAAAAGTGCGACTTTTGAGTACAAAGACATCCATTGAATAAAACAAGTTAATGAGTGACAAAACATTTTTCCGTAGTATAATATTTTCAACGAGCTTTGTTATGCGGTTTCACCCGAAGCCTCTATCCATATGATCGATGTATGGATTAAGAAACATCAATATATTACAAGCACTGATAACGGATTTTTTTTTATGGAAACCATTGAACGGATTTGGAAAATTCTGTCATTAATATTTCTTACAAATTGCGACTATTAAAACTTTAATGTGCGTATGTCACTATGTACTGTCACGAAAATTACTTGAATAATTAATATTTGACACCATAATAGATCCGTCCACATCAGCTTGATTTTAATGTGATATTAGATTCGGAATTAGTCATCGAATTAGCTTTACACTAAATTCAGTAAAATTCCTTGAATTTAAAGAAAACTCGACTATAATTTTTCTCTATCATTTTGGAAGTAAAATGCAATAAATGAAAGTAATCTTGTCTGACACTACAAAATATAATTTTTTAATATATAATTATTCTACCATGTGTTACATGGATGCAAAACATTTTCATAAAATATATTAGAATAATAATCAGGTGCATTCCTGAAATTAAGACTACGATGCTCGTTTTAATTTACAAATTAATCTACAAATTTAAAATGTCTTCCCTAGAAATACATTTCAGTCAAAAGTATTCTGTGGAAAAAATCACAACAAATATCTGCCGTAGTGGAAGTCAATTAGCATGAACCAAAGCAACAACTCCGGCAACAGAGTTTGAGAAATATTCGGAGGAGGATCACTACCGATGTTGCTGGACTATTTTCGATTGAAATCGATACTTTCATGCGTTGTAAATTATTGTAATGTGTTTAAATCGCTCACAAATGAGTTGTGCAATGATGCAAACAATTAAAACGAAATGTTGCGCAAGAGCAAGACTAATTTCTATACGTGTATAATATTACAACAATGAAGGAAATTTTGTTTAAATAAATTAAAACAATTTAATTAATAATAAATTAATTAATAATTAATTAATTAATAATAATTAAAACGATGAAATTCCCCAGTTGCATTTTAAAATTTATGGCCCTTTCGATGATGACGGAACACAATAAACCACCTTTCAGTAACAAATTACTACAAATTTTCAGATATATTTAAACAATTCCAAGCACGAAAGACTTTGCGAACAATTGCGCATTAAGTCGAGCGTGTTAGTTTGCATTATTTGGCGGTAAAGAAGAGTGAAAGTAATTAGTATTGTAAACACTTTTCCAGTTTTGTCACTTGTTAAAACATTATCGGCAGAAATTTGTAGTGTTTGAAAATGAAACTAAAACGTTTAATTTTGGTGACACTTTACAATATTCAATTCCGACTAATGATAATCTTAATAATGGAAAAATTTTAATTACATATTGTAATAAGTTTTCTATGAATATTACCATAAAGTAATACGGCACTACTTTTCAGTGAGATGAACAATAAATACTGAATTTCAGATTCGAGCTTCTCTGCAAACATTTGCAAGAACTGTGTTTTAGAAATGCCTTAATATGAACCCATCATTAACAGCTGAAAGAAGTACAAATTGAATTTAGCATAGTATACTGAACCTGTGCAAAATTGCATACTTCCAGTTGATTAAAAGTTGGCTCGTAAGATTTAACTCTAACAATAAACAAAGGAATGAAGTTAATTTCAGTATTAAGAATAAAAGTTCCGGTGTGGAGATAGCCACACATTACTTCCATGTTCACCATGTTGTTAACGGCAATGACAAAAAAAAAAACAATTAGCTGCAGGTGTCGCTCATTTCGGTCTGCTACTTCTGCACCCACGACCATAACCTCAAAAATGTTGGACCCGTCGACACAATTTTAGCTGTAAGTTAGGCAAATCAAATGCGATCGAGCTCAAAATCAATAGGCATGATCTCGACATATTACCAGACATTTTGGTACAAGTCCCGCGAAATTTAATATATTTTGACGGCAGTTATCGTTGAAAATCCGAAAATTATAAAACCCGTTATAACTCCCTTATTTTAATATTTGGTGAAGTTCTTGTAATCTATAACTAAATAGTCCAACGAGCTGAACAAAACGCAAAAAGAAATTTTGAAAAAGACTGATTTTTAAGGAAATTATGACCATTTCAAAAAACAACGGAGCTACGGAGCGACTGAGCGACACCAAGCTAAAAACTTCCAGAAAGTGTTTTTAGGCACTCCTGACAACGATTCCATGATTTTTTCGGATACCCATTTTTGGCAGCATCACCATACTTCCATTCCTATATATAGGAACATGGAAGTAAAAAACATACTTTTTGTCAGAATAAAGTATAAACAAATGGGAAATGATAAGTTATTAATTTTGTTTATAAGAATAACATTTTTTACTAACCTGGAGTTGAATATCTGCGATTTTACTCCAAGAAAATTCAAATTCATTTAATGGTACTTTTGCTTGTTTTAGGTACCGCAAAAACCCAAGCTCCTCGGGCCTTAACATCAAGAGGGCGTGTCCAGATCCCCCTTCACCACGAGCTGTTCGGCCCACACGATGGATGTATTCCTACAGAAAATGAAACTATGAAATGACGGCCTTCCCCACTGAAAAGTAAAAAACTGAAAGCATACTTTGGGATCATCTGGAGGATCGTACTGCACAATCCAGTCGACTTGTGGAATGTCTAGCCCTCGGGCGGCGACATCTGTGCAAAGCAAAATCCCCTGCTCCGCATTACAGAATTGGAAGAATGTTGTTGTGCGCTTATTTTGTTTCTGCTTCCCCTAAAATCCGTTATTAAAATCAAGTTATTAAAAACATTTGAAAGCAACATTTTAGGTTTGTCTCACATGAATCGACGTAACTGGCAAATCGATGTAGTTGAATAATTCGTGATGGAATTTCACCGACATGCAGGACGAGAAAAAAACCATGACTTTCTTCTTGCGATTCTTCTTCAAAAAGGTGAACAGAACAAGTAAACGTTTCTCAGAAGGACACACAATGTAGCCTTGCTCTAGGCCGGCAACAGTTGCCGTTTCCTTGTTGTCATCGACTCCAACGTAAATAGGCTCTTTTTTTAGAGCTAATTTTGATAGAGCGTCAATTTTTTCGGTTTGTGTTGCCGAAAATAGCATTGTCTGCCTCCGTTCTGGGAAATTTCAGATCTTTTTTAAATATATTCCATTGCTTTATATAATATTGTTCACTTACTGGGCAGCAATTTAATGATTTGATTCAGTTCTTCTTCAAAACCGATTTCAAGAATTCTGTCCACTTCGTCAATGATGAGACACTGTAAGTTTTTGTATAGGAAATCTGGGGAGTTTTGAAGATGATCTAAAAGCCTTCCAGGAGTTGCAACCAAAATGTTTACGCCTACAAGGAAAATTCAATATTTATTGTTTTCTGCAAAATGTGCTGAATACTATTCAAACCTTTGCCCAATTTTTCAGCTTCGATCGCTCTGTTGGCTCCTCCCATGACAAGACCATAAGTTTGATGGTGATGAGCCATTAGTTCTTTCAGGACACCGAAAGTTTGCATGGACAACTCTCTTGTGGGCGATATAATGATTACGCCCGTACCATTGCGGGGCATGAACCTCAACTTGTGCACGAGCTCGACAGCGGGTATTAAAAACGCCAGAGTTTTTCCAGACCCTGTCTGGGCGGCACCGACTAAATCTCGTCCTTGCAGGAGCGGCGGAATTGCCTTCGCTTGAATCTCCGTCATGGTTGAGAAAGCCATATCAGCAACGCCCTGCAGGGTAGCATCAGACACGACATTCTTCAAACTTGCAAACGAACGATCCTGATTACTTTCTTCGGCATTCCCTTCTTGTGGAAGATAACTTTGCAAAAAATTCTAATTTTATTTGCTGATCTTACCTTCACCTTTGCTCGATTCATCATTTTCTACTTTTTTTCGTTTTGCAGGCTGTGGATCATCTTCCTGTACCTCATTTACTTGGTCATCTTCAACAATTTCGTCAATTTCGTCGTTTTTATCCAATTGTGTTTCTTGTTGCTTACATTTCCCTTTTTTCTCTGTAAAAACACATTATTACTTTTCACGATAGAACAAGGGCCGCGCAATCAGTAATTATATTGATATTCAGTTTGTAGATTATTTCCCTAAGTTTCTCAACCCAAGCTACCAATTTAATGCAATTCGGTTTTTCGGGGAAATACTTTCAAATTCGCCTTATACTCATCACAAGATAATTCTTTTAATTAAGTAATTTTTATGATATACAGTTAACGTGAAAGTTGAAAATAACACGTGCTTTGAAAAAAAACATAAACTCCTCTCACTCACTACAATTTCGTTTAACTTACTTTTCCTTCCCGTGGGATCGTTCAATTCGCGTTTCTTGAGTATAACAAACTGCCCTGGCACGAGTTTGATATCATTCTGTTCGTCATCTTTACCATTAAGATCTAAAATAGCTAAATAAAAAAAAATGCCAACCAGCACAACAAAATACAACCTAATTGTGGCTCAACTGATAAACTTTCCTTCTTCTTTGCCAGCTCCTTTTTAACCTTTTCCCGTTTTTTAATCTTTTTCATCAATATTTTCTCCCTAGCTGACATTTTCACAATTTTAATTTCTAAAAAATAGTTTGAATTCCACGTGCGCGAACTGTCAAACGTGGTTTTGACGTTATTGTCATTGAATTGTACTAGATCATGCGGAAAATGGAATAAAACGATTTCTACTTAGAGCCGCTGTAACAAGCAGAGTTTAAAAATAAAAGTATTTAAAGAAAATAATTAATTAATTGAAGCTTTCTACAAAAAAACATGTTTTTTGATAGATAAATTTATTAATAAAATTAATTGGAATTATTGTTAATTTGTTACAATTGCCTTCTGCTGTATTCGAATTTGAGTAGTGTTATTAATTTAATTATATTCCAAGGGTGCCCGGAAAACAAAAATAAAATAATTTTAAAAACAAATATATTACCTATTCAGTTATTAATTGGAAGTATTTAATTTGGTATAATATTAATCGACTGTTATAATGAATTGTGAAATATTTTGTACCTCCCTTTTAAATTTGTGGACCTTGGGGCTACGAGTTCTAAAGATTCTGTAATGTTTATTTAATTAAATATGCATAAAACTTTAAAAAGATAATCATATTTTCTAATTATAATGCATAGATCATTAATAAGAATTAGTTTCAATGAGATCAATTTTACCAATTTAACTTATACCTTACATCCTTTACCATTTTTTAGCAATACAAATTGAGTTTAAAATAAGCGAACACTGGACAAATGTTATTTTTGATAATATAATCTGTAATTTAAAATTTTATTATTGATAAATTTTAAACTTAGCTTTCATGCCCATAAAATTGCTGATTTATTAATCTAAAACGCAACGCAAACAAGTTGCAAGGAACTTGAAAATTTATTTTAATAAATATCAATTAGTTTAAAAGAAAAATCAAATAATAATAAAACAAATCGTCTTAAATTTTGATTTTAGTTTATTTATTTTATGTACACAATAAAAATTTTCTACACAGAGAAAAACAATATTTTGATGAGATATTTCAAACAATGAAAAGCACATTTTTTGTGTATGTTTATTATTAAAATTGATAGTATGCAACTTCATCCAAACATCAATTCCATATATTTTGTTTCTATATTTAATTTATTTTCATTTTTTTTTTTTTTTTTGGAAACAGTTATGTGCAGTTTACATAATTAAAAAGAGCTTGGAAAATTAATTTACAAAAGAAAATAATGGGGAAAATTATAGTTATTATTATGCTAAAAAAAACTCATTTTGAAATAAACACAATTCCTATTTTAAAATCTAAAATAATTAATTCAATGAAAATTAGGAGAAAATGAGACTATCCTGACACAAATAATAATAATAATAGTAAAACAATTACAATATTTACATAGATATGAAATAAAATTAAATAAACATGTTTTTTAATTAAATTAACAAGAAAATAAGACATATTTCATTTACATATAACTTCCTCTTCTCTTATATAGTTTCAAACATTTTATCAAACTCCTAATGCGCCGTTGTATTTTTGTTTATACATATTAGATATATATATCTTTATAATATTTTCAAAAATACTTGGTTGTGTACAATTAGATTTGATTTTAGTTTCAATATTAAGGTTGAGAATTATTGATTCTCTTGACTTGTTTTCTTTTCTAAAATAAGGACACTTCAAAGTAGAACATTCATTAATTCATCATTCGTTCACGTAGTCATTTTCAGGTCTGTTTCCGAACTCACAGTAATTGTAATCGATTATAAGTGCTTACCACAAAGCTGTGCTTGTACTTATTTTCACGCCATCAGAAAATTAAAAATTGTCGAATTTTTGCCTACTGCATTTTGATTAAAATCTTCTTTAATTTTGTATGTATTTGTGCCGCAAATATTTCGACGGCTAATTAACACACTTCCCGAGCTTTACAGATAGCCTCGCTGTCGATGACAATGCATTTTATCAGATTTTAACCCGTTATCACATAAGGAACGGATAAAATCTTTAATAATAATGCAAAAATGACAGCGTTCGCACTATGCATAAAAAAATTATCATAAAATCAAGTCATCTTTTTTTCAATTAATTTTAATTGTCACAATTTTGAAAATAATATGTTTTTTTTTGTATACTAGTATTTTGCATTTCTGATATTGATTTAAAAATATTCGACGACAATAAAAATTGAACTTTTTTTCAATTATGATTAGCTACAAATTAAAGCCAGTTCAATCGTAAGTAAAAGCCTTTTAATCAGTATAAACTATAAATTGGAATTGTTTTGTGCAGAGCAATTATGGCGGATCAAATTCATTGTTTGTGGATGTCTCTGTGATATTTGATCGAAAGCTGTCGTTTAAAAAGGCACATATACATTTTATATTCTATTAGAATAAGGCACTAATGATAACAGGATATGTTAGTCCAATCAGTGTTCCTGTTCCTTACGCATTAGTTAAGCTATGCGAGCTAACTTTTATTAAATTTGTAGGTTTTCTCACTTAGCTTGTTCCCGTTTCACACTACCACGAAGCTAACATTTCTGTACAAATCAAACAGACATATATTTTAATGCATAATATGCAACACACCGCAGTTTCATGTATTAGTAAGCGAAACCCGCTCACACCGCCGGCCGACCGTGCCCATGCTATGCACATACAGCTGGTGCAAGCAAAGGACATCGATCACAAAGCACTCCATTAAATTTCTTCATTTAGAGAACCGAGCGAGAACCTTAGCTTCCTAACTTAGCTTATGTGTGCCACAGGCTTTTCAGTATATCTGGTTAGACCGCAACCTTTACAACAAACATTTTAAAGAAAATAACAACACAAAAGAATTGCTTGCGAAATTCTTCTTTGGTAATATTTCTTCAAAATATTTAATATTATCAACAATTTTCTAGAAAACAACTAAACGAAATTTGAATATTTTGACTCACTTCTTTCTTTCATTTTTAAACTAAAATGCGGTGGGTGTTTTTCCTTTTAACAATTATGACAAAAAAAAAAATCAATTTCAAAAACATCACCAAAAATAAGACAGAATCAATTCAAACGTAAACAGGACCTTGATCGTCTGTCATATCTGGATTGAGTTTATCATCGAAAAATCGCCGGAAGGTGAATTCAAAAAATCCATGGTAGGGTTTTCCGGTATCATTGAAATCATCGCCGCTTTTGTTAGAGTCGTTTGAAGTATTTCGCAACTTTTCTGGATCGATCGGATCGAAATTGGACGTGTCTGTAGGATGCTCGATTTTTGGAATATACGGAGCCTTTTGCTTTCGCATATCAGCAAAATCGACCCCTTTGAAGAAGTCATGAGCTTTTACCTCATCGGCTTTTTTACCGAGCCTCTTGTCAGATGATGAACACAATCGGCGAATCAAGTCAGCTGCCTCACGCGTTAGTTTAGCTTGGGGTGGAATATGCAATGTCTTCTCCCAATTAATAACCTGTGATGAAGTGAAATTTTCGATAAAACTTCGACCGCTATTTTCAACATTCGATATAATTATATTTGTACCTTTTGTTGGGTCTCAAGTGGGCTACTGGCTAGAAATGGTGGCTGTCCAACTAACATTTCGTACAGGATCACTCCAACACTCCACCAATCACACAGTTGCGTGTAGCCGCTCCTCTCCAGAACTTCTGGTGCGATGTAGTTGGGCGTTCCAACCAGGGAATGAGCTAACACTCGCTGAGTATCACGAAGTCTTCGCCTAAATATTTTCAATATGACTCACAATATAGGAATAGCTGTCAATATAACATTTTTCTTACCGTTCCAAAACAGTTTGTTTGGCTCCTTCTGCTTCCTCCCATGGTTCCATGGAATCTTGCCGTGAATGATCTCCTTCAATTTGAAAAATTCATTTAAAATAATTTGTTTTAATTGAATTTTTTTATAATACCATTTTCTTGATAGTATTTTGAGTTGTGAGTCCAGCGAAAACCAGTGCAAAGACCAAAGTCAGTAAGTTTTATGTGACCGTCTCGATCGATTAGAATATTGTCAGGTTTTATATCCCTGTGAAGAATAAGTAATAATTATCGTAAAGTAAACTTAAAAACTATAAATGTTTTTGTTAAAGAAATGTTTACTTATTAGTTTATCCTGAACCTGTTGCTATAACTAACCTATGAATGAATCCCATTTTGTGGACACTTTCCACAGCGCAGGTCAACTCAGCGATGTAGAATCTGGCCAAGGGTTCTTCAAAGATTCCCTTTTTTATAAGCAACGACATTAAGTCTCCTCCTGTTAAAAATTAAACAATATTATTGTTCATTAGCTCAAATCTAGCAAAAATATTTACCTGGGATGTAATCCATTACGAAATAGAGATTGTCCTTGTCCTGAAAACTGTAGTACAACTTGACGACCCATTCATTGTCCGCCTCCGCTAGAATATCCCTTTCGGCCTTCACATGAGCAACTTGATTCCTCTTCAAAACGTCGGCCTTCCTCAGGGTCTTCATGGCGTACAAATGATTGGTGGTGTCTATCTTCCTCACCAAGCTCACTTCACCGAATGCCCCGACTCCGATGTGTTTTATCTGCACAAACATGGACTTGTCCATTTTGGCCCTTTTCAACCGGATATAGTTGCTCTCCTTTTGGTTCAACATTTTCCTCATCTGAACTTGAGCCTGAGCTGACAGTCCAATCTTTAGCATCTCTTTCTCCAGTTGATTCTTCCTAAATGTCCTTTGCTTGTACGATTTTAAAACATTCTCAATATGCTGTTCCATGAAAAACTTAAAGGCTTGCGGTGAGTAGTGTCGTATTCGAAATTCCTTTCGTTCCTCCTCCTTCTCCTTCGATACTTTCTTTCGTTCCGGAATCGGAGACTGATGCTTGATCTTTTTACAAGTATCCAATTTACCGCTAGTGGCATTCGAAGTTTTCGATTTGTCTTGCTGAGTAGCACCCATTTTACTGGAGGAAGGTGTTGGCGGAAGAGGAGGTGTTGTTGTTGGATTATTATTATTGTTATTGTTGTTATTATTGTTGTTATTAATGCTATTTACATTTTGATTTGTTAAATTAGAAACAGTATCCACATTATTATTATTATTACTGTTGGTATTATTGCTACTGTTTGTGGATACTTGATGATACGGCGGAGGGGGCGGAAGCTGGCGAGTAGCCTGTTGCTGATGGTGTTGTTGTTGAGCAGCTTTCATTGCTTGAATTGTAATGGCATACGATGGGGGCTCTGTTGTGGGTACCACGCTGGCCCCACTGCTGATGGCAGTGGATATAATGGGGGGTGTGGTCGGTGGTGTGGTCTGACCTGGTGGTGCTTTCGATGAAATTGTTGTGGTACCAGTTATCAGAGGTGATGCTTGTTGCTGCTGAGACTTTTGCTGTATGGATGATGCATACGATGGTGGTGCAGCAGTCACATGCACTGGTGAGGCACATACGGAAGGGGATGCCGGGGGTGGTGGAGCGATCGCAGTCTGCAGGACCGGCTTTTGAACCTGAGTCGATTTAACCGATTGCATAATAATTGGGGGTTGAGTTCGCGTTTGATATGCACCCCACGGTTGTGGGCGCACCATCGAATTTTGCGGAATAATTGCACTATTGGTTACAGTTATTGGGCTGGGTGACCCAGCCGAAGTGGCCGAATAAATGCCGCTACTTGGAGATTTTCGATAATCCGATTGTGATTGCGTTGGACTCTGTCGGTTTTGTATTGCTGTTGTATAACTAGGAGGTGGGGGTGGAGCACCAGCATTAATTGGATATGGTGGTGGGGGTTCACCGGAATTCCCACCACTTTGGTAAATACTCAACGCTTGCATTTGTTGAGTTAATTGCTGCTGGGCTTTTGGCCCATTCTGAGCGATCACAGGTGGTTGACGATGATTACTATTCGAAACTGGAGATGTTCCTCGTGCAGGACTTTGAGCTGGAAGTGCCACTGGTCTAGCGGTAGCTGGCGACCGGCGCTTAAATAATTGTAAATTTGTTGGCGCCGGTGGCGGAGTGGGTGGTGTTGATGAGTTACGTGGCGGTGGTAGTGGAGGAGCATCACTAAAGCTTGACGGACATGGTGATGGACTGTACTGGCCAGTGCTGGCACGGCTACTTGTCGTCAATTGTTGATGTGAATGTGGACTATCGGATCTGGAACTTCCTGCCCCAGAATCAAGTGCCGGACTGCCACGATGGTATTGCAAACTTTGAGGTATTTCACGTTCTATGCTCGGTTTACGAATTAATTTTGATGCTAATGTAGGTATTACTTTTGGAGCATGACCATTAATTTGCATTGGGGGTGGAGGCTCCATCGGGGACTTTGTCAAGTAATCTTGGACATCTGGCCGACCATTTAACGTTTTAAACATACGCGATCCGGCTTTCTGTGGACGAGGAATAAAAGAATTACAATGGAATAGGACTATTTATGATTATAAACACAGCAAAACAATAAGTAGACACAAATGAGAGCAACTTTGCAATAGCCAATAGTACCGTTATCATTTTTTATTTTAAAAAACTTGAACAAATTGTTGTAAATACCTCGAATACGCGATAAACCTCATCGTACATGATTATTCTATTTTTATTGAAATTATCCCATTGACACACAACCCTGAACTTTCCCCGATAACGCTGCTATCCCTCACTTGATGCTCGAAAAAAAATTTGACTTTGGGAAAATAATTAATGGACCTTTTTGAATGGAAATATCTGAAAATGTTTAGGAAAATGATAATCTTTTGTTTTTCTAACATTCGCCAAATTCATATCTTGTTAAAATATATGAAAAAAACATAAATATAAATATTTCCCGGAGATGTATTTTACATTTTACGATAACCTCTGATCTGTACATGGCGCAATAGATTAAAGTGAACAAATGGTATAATTTATTGAGTATGTGAAATAATAATAAACAATTTAAATACTCTTCATTTGCATTGACAACATATTATTTCCAAAGTAAATATTTTTAATTAATTAATCGAGTATATAAGTAATTTTAAATATTTTTTCGATATGCGGTATTCATAAAAATATTTGAAGCATTCTTAGGAAATAAGTACAAATAAATAAATAGTATATTAATATTAAAAGTACAATGCTGATACTTTGTGCAGTTCTTGATTCTGTACTGTATTAGTGCATTAGGAAAATTTTCATTGACCTAAAAATAAGTGATAAGTAACGTGACGTCATTTTGATCATGACATTCCACGTGATGTAGCAACAAACATGAAACGAAACTTGACGTGAAATCAAACTGACGTGAAATACAGGGTGTTTTTTTTAAGTTGAGACAAACAAATATATCTAGAAAAATACGCATCGTAGGAAAAAAAATAATAACATGAAAAGTTAATATTTCCAAGGAGGACATATGTCTATGGTTGCTTATGAGATGAAAAACTTGGCCACTTTCATATCACTACTTTCATTGGCCAAAGAACTTGGCTCCTTTTATTTCAGTAATTTGTTTGGCTAAAGAACTTGGCTCTTTTTATCTCAATACATAAGATGGCGAAACTTTTTGCAAGATCGATTGATTGAGGGGACTTGGCCACCTTTTTTACACGGAGTGTTTTTGTTGAGATCTCAATAATTTTTGTAGAAAAAAACTAAAAAAGAAATTAAGATTCGGAGTGATTTTTGATATCTTAGCCGTCGACTAAGAAAAGTGGGATGGACCGCGCTAACACTACTACCTGTAGGAGAATTAAATAGCAACAGCGGGCACAGGAGTAGCATAGGAGCGGCCCTCCACCACCCCCTTGACAGCAAGAATTCTAATCTGCAACTTAAACCCCAGGCACACGGGAGTTATTAAACGAGTTAATTACGTCACAATGATGTAGTTCATATAAATTTCCTATTCCGAACTTTTAACCCATTGCATTGGGTTAAAAACCCACATGCTGGAACAGAGTTAAACAGAGTTTCCTGCTGCCAGCGCCAGCAGTGAAATTTGGAAGAATTATTGAATATGACGGAAAAAGTAATTACAAATATATTTTAATTTTATCTATATATATAAAAATCAATTGCATTACGTTAGTCTCGCAAAAACTCGAGAACGGCTCGACCGATTTGAATGATTCTTTTTTAGTTTGCTTTGTCTCAATATAGGGGTGGTTTAGGAAAAAAGAAAATTTAGAAAAACTCAAAGGGAAAGCCGGAAAATCGAAAAAATCGTGGTTTGCATTTTGTATGAAAATGCACTTTTCACAACCAGATGGTGTTAGTGGCGGGCATGTCGTTTGACAGCTCGATTCGATTCGATTCGATGATTCGATTATTCACACTCAATTCAATGATTCGATTTTTCACAGTGTACGGTTGTGCCCAAACAGTGAAATCTAATAAATTTAAAATTGTTTTTTTTTCGTAAAAAAAGGTAGTACCTTTTGAGAATAGATTTTTTTAAAGCGAATTTAATTACATTTTGCGAACAATCATTTTCATCACCCATTCCATTAATGTAAATTGACTTTGCAGTCTTAGACATAAGCACGAATTTGAACCAAAGCACCGATTTCCATGAAATTTGGAATATTTCTACAACTTTCCTAATAGGTGATCGCAGAGAATCAGAGAAATTCAACTTTTAAGGGATGAAAACGGGCTAAAACTGCAAAATAGAGGTGGACAATAACCCGAAATGAAGGTTTATATAGAAGCATTCTGCACAAAAAAAAATGAAAACATTCAAGAGACAACGTTAAATAAGATCAAATGACTGGCTACGTCTACCTCATAAGCCTATATGCCATTACCCGAGGGACGTGGTGGGAACAAAGGGTTTTTGTCCATATATGTATATTGTAAATGACGGTTTGATTGACAATAAATGTGCAGAATAATGTTTTACGTTTTGCAAATTTTTAATCCACCTTATTAAATATACCCAATATTTTTACTTTGTGGAACACCGTAGCTAACCACGGATATTGAATAGTGATGATAAAGCATTCCCGTGTAAAGTCGGGTAGATCAACTATACCTACACTAACAATTTCCATAACTGACTGACAGACAACGCACGGACTAAATCGCTGGACCTAAAAAGCTGAAATTTTTGCAACACTAAGGCCTAACAAGCACTAAGGCTGAATTTTTTGAAATTCCACACCTAAAGGGGTAAAATAGGGGATGAAAGTTTGGTTAGAAATCCGCCATATTTGATGTAAACAATTCAAAAAAATTGGTATTTGTCCTTTTGTTAGAAATAAAGAAATACCTGTATCACAATTTTTTGAAATTCAACCCTTAAGGGGGTAAACTGCGGGTTGAAAGTTTCTATGAATATTCCCCATTTTTGAAGTAAGAAAATCATAAAAACTGGTATTGCTTTTGGGTTCGAAACAAAGTTAAATAAGAACTACCGACTTTTATCCTAATTCAACTCCCCAAAAGCACCCTTGACCGAAGAAAACTAAACAACTATTATTTTGACCGTCCTACGGGAAACGGCTCTATGTAAAATATGTCGCGTTTGGGAGCAGTTGTAAATTCAAAAAGTACATTATATTATGATTTTCATCGTCCCGGGTGAAAACGGGTAGACCTGCTAGTTTGTAATAAAAGACTCAATTTTCAGTAAACACGTACGTTTTGCATAGACAGAGTCTTTTCTAAGCCTTCTCCTGGATGCAAGCTAACTCAGTTTCAAGTACGGCCTGGACACACGACATGTTGAACGGTTTACGTGACGTCATTAACTCGGTTAATTACTCCTATGTATTGATGTATTCAAGGTATTAAATGCATTACACCTAACTCAAATAAAATGCGTAAATATAGACAAAGATTTTTAGTGAGAAGGAGGGCTTAACCAGTGAGAACTGAGAAGAGATAGTTAATGTTAGAAAATTACAAAAAAACATAGAATATAGAGAAAGAGGGTCAGGGGAAAAAGAGCAAAAAAACTTTTTCAAAGTTTGAAATTGCAGTCGTTACTATTTTTATAGCGTTCAGTTATTCAGTAGTAGTAGTAGTCAGTTCAACTGTTAAATTTCAGTGTTCAATTTCAAATTTCTGGTGGTTAAGGAGGTCTGAGGAGGACTAACTGGACTTCTGAACACTCAATAACAAATCTTTACCTTCGCCACTGCAGCCAGACAGTTTAAAATAAAAAGGTACTTTCTTAGGCCTACTCTATAATTATAAGTTCTAATTTCGATTTTAGCCCCAAAATTAAAATTCTATCCCCCCACAGCCCCATGGGCGAAAAAAATTAAAATGGACTAGAATTTCGATTTTAGCCTCAAATGAAAATTCAACCTCCTCCCCCTCCCCAAAAAACTCCCCAGGACCACGAAAAATCAGTGTAAAACCCACAACCTATATCTTATTACACAAAATGCACTCAAAATTCGATTTTAGCCAAAAAAAAAAAAAATTACCCCCTCCCCCAAATTGCCCCCCCCCCCTCGACCAAACAAGTCATTATTAATTAATAGACAGTACAATACTACATAATCTCAAGCCCGAAATCCGAAAGGATATCTCAATGTGTCTCGATGTGAAAGCAGTAGCGATAGCGCAATTAGACTAGGCCTGCAAACCCTTTCATGAGAACATTTTATGCTATAGTTTAGGTACGAAGACACTTTTTCCAAATTTTCGTTTTTTCTCAGTCTCGCAGGGTAGGGTTCTACATTTGTGCAACATTTCATTTTTGTAGGTATCATGGAAGTACCCGAACATTTGTGTCAGTGAGTCTCTGTCTATATAATATATATATATATTATGAATGGTCGATTCACATTTTTCGCTAATTTTAGGGTGCTCTATTTTGGCCCCTAAAGAAGCCAGAAAGTTGTTGTTGCCAAATTTGGTAGATTGGCCCCAGGCAAGGCCAAGAAAAAAATTTGGTTGACCTAGGTCCAACAGGAGCGCTACAGCAACAGCTCAAAAATGCCAATTTTGCGGTTTTCTCTGGTTCGAGAATATCTACTGGGCAGCGCACGAGGCAACTTGGCGCGTGCGCTACCGCGCACGTTGATTCAAATGTGTTAAAGTAAATAAAATTTTTATGGAGAATGTCAGGATTCTAGACTGGAAAAGTATTCTTTTCAATTGCAAATGTATTGTTGAATCGAAGAAATCGGTTCTTTATGCAAAAAACAACAAAATTAAATTTCGCTGTTTACAGCGCCATCTGCCACGAATCAAAAAAAAAAGTTTCAAGTAAAAGTTATTTCTTTTTTAACGTATTATCAAAATCTGCAAAAAAAGTGGGGGTTCTAATTTGAAATTTTAAAGTTACCCCCCACTCTACCCACACAGAGTGGTTGGGGGTGGTTAATGATGGCACACACATATGTCCCCCTTGGAAATATTAACTTTTCATGTTATTATTTTTTTTCCTACGATGCGTATTTTTCGAGATATTTGTTTGTCTCAACTTAAAAAAACACCCTGTATACAGGGTGTTTAAAAAAGACACGGCAATATTTAAGGGGGTGATTTCGGAGTTCATTTCATGAAAAAAAGTTCATATAAACATAGGTCCGGAAATGCATGGTTTCCAATATACAGGGTGTCAAACTTTTTTTAAAATATCGGTTTTTTAACAATTACTGAAATATCTTTTCACCGATTTTCTTGAAATTTTGCAGCATTGTTTGCAGTAATAAGGAGCTCATTTCACCGTAACTAGACTAAGGCTATTAAGTCCAGTGGCGTGCGTGGGGGCACCTTAATCAATATTATTGACAAAAAATATTACGCCACTGACTTTTTTCTTATTATGATATATTTTTTAGATAAAGCAAGCAAAAATACAACTTTTTGGTCTTTTTAATTTTTGAAGTATCTTCCTTCGTTTTCGAGATATAAAGCAAAAACCATTTGATTGCATGTCCATTTACCATACAAAAATATTTAAGAAAAATTTGTTTTTTTGCAAATTTTAGTAATATTATGTTGATAGGTACTTATTGTCAAATAATTGTTTTTGCCCGGTGTAGTGCGAAACAAAGCAAATTAGAATAGTTCAAAAGTTAACTATTTCGAAAACTAAATGCAATTCCTGCATATTCGTCACTTTTACACCAAAATACAAAACTTCATTAAAATCCGCCGCTAGCTTCTGGGTGGTCCGTGTTGTAAACTTAAGCCTTTACTTTATACATTTTAAAAATGTTTTTACTGTCTAAAGAAAGATTTGTATGCATTGTTCTTTGTTAACAATAAAATAAGGCACAATCAGAGAAGTTAATTAGAGAGCAAACTGAGAGTGTAGCAATGTAGCATTGCCCTTCTTTATTTCGTGCCACAGTAATTTTAGTATTTTGGATTTTCAGTTGTGATAAACTTACATCAGTAAAGCCTGCCGCATAGTATTGATCCAGTGTGTAAATATCTTGCTCAGATAATTGTCCGCCCGAACTCCCAGCATTTTGAAGAGGAACTTGTGATGACGTTGATCCGCAACCCTTTTTAACATCCGATGAAAAGAATGGAGTAATAAAATCATAAAAAATAACAATCAATCAGATATCGTAAATCACTATTAATATTCCTACCTGCGATCCATTTCCTAGTTCGAAACGGTGTAAATCTTGTTTGATGCGTTCTAAGGCAATCGCAGCATAATTTTCGGATCGGCCCGATGACGTAGACGGCGTTTTTCCGCCAGCTGGATGCATCCTTGTCGGACTTAGTAGTCATATCACATAATCAGTTTGAAACTGTTTAGTTACAAAAAAATATCTCTACTGATTATTCGATAATTATAATTATGAAATCCCTTAGGATATTTTACGAAAATAATAATAACAAAAATTATCCGCGAGTCAACAACAAAACAAAATATCACAAATTTGGAACTTTCACAATTGTGAAAAACAAATTATTATTATTGTATCGATTTTGTTGAATTTCGAAAATTAAGTGTTTTCGAGCATTTTTCCATTTGTTTATTTCTTAAACACTTGCCTTGTTTCGATTTAATTGAACTATCAAGAACATTTTCACTTTTCATTGACATATCATTTTATTATTTCAATTTTGTTTGATTCAATCATCTCCGAGTGTTCGCCAAACATTCATTCTATCCACATTTGTTATTGTCCTACATGAAACCTGAAAAATGAAAATAAAATAAAAATTACAAAACTAGTTTTAGTGAAATGGTCTGATCATCTGTCTGAGTCAATGCATAATTTAAAAGAGAACGGAAGGAATGCAAAAAGTGTAAATGTATCTCTACTTTTTTTCCATTTATATTTTTTTAATTAGTTCGATGTTCAACCGCAAAAATGTTTCAGTAAAGACAAAACAGTCTGCTTTTTTGCCACTTTTGTTTCGAGCAATTAAAATGCATCACGTTAAAGAGGCAGAACTGCAGAAATAAACAAAAAAAGAAGAAAGTAACAATAATAACACGAAATGGTTGTTGTTGGTCTGTTGTGAATTATTTCAATTATTAGTTAGATTTGACTTCCATTTCTCAATGAAATGGTGAATCTTGTCATCCAGACATTGAGCTATGAACGTTGGACACTTGTGGTTTTGGGTTCATTCTTTTTATTGGGTATCTATTTAAAATGGTTTTTCATAATAAAATGTACATTAACTGCAGTGAGTTATCGCTAAAACTAGAGAGGCGGAAATGTCTGGAGTATTTGAATATGGTGGTTAATAAAATGATTGCCATTTGCTGTGACTAATGAGATATCAAATGACATTCTGCATTCCTCTGGGCTGTTTCGAGCTATCATAAATTTTCATTCACACCTTTAAATATTTAACGCTGTGATGCGAACAATACATTACTTGTTAGTTAACATGCCATTATTATTTGCTTTCAGTTCAATGATTTCTTCTATTGAGTTCTATATTTGATTAAAGCATTTATTGTTTATATTTCTTAAACGTAAATATTTTAAATATTGAAGGCTTACAATTTTTATTTACAACAAATAAATTCATTTAAATTCAAGCATATTAAATTATACTGCTTGAAAACAAGGTAGAACTAAAAAAACTACTTAGCAAACAGAATTTATTTACATATTTATTTTAAATAAAGCAATTTGCTTTTAAGCAACCTCCAAAACAAATGTTTTCTGAAATAAAAAACTTTATTGATAAAAATGCGTGTCTTCATAAATAGTTCATAAATAGAAATGTTTGTTATTAAAAACCTATATAAATATTATATAGGGTGTTTAAAAACAACACGGCAATATTTAAGGAGGTGATTTTTGTGTTCATTTTACGAAAAAAAGTTCATATAAACATAGGTTCGGAAATGCATGGTTTCCAATATACAGGGTGTTAAACTTTTTTTTAAAAATATCGGTTTTTTAAAAATATCTGAAATATCTTTTGGCCGATTTTTTTGAAATCTTACAGCATTGTTAGTAGTAATAAGGAGCTCATTTCGCCCTAACTACACTAAGGTTATTAAGTTCAGTAGCGTGCGTGGGGGCACCTAATTCAATATTATTGGCAAAAATATGTACGCCACTAACCTTTTTCTAATGATGATATTTTTTTTAGATAAAGCAAGCAAAAATACAATTTTTGGCCCCTTGATTTTTGACGTATCTTCCTTAGTTATCGAGATAAAAAACAAAAACCGTTTGATTGCATGTCAGGGACCGTAACTGTTATGAGTTTTACAATAAAAATTACACATTAATGGTTATTTTAGATTTATATATTATTGGTTATAGCATAACCATTATTTCATAATTTACTTTTTTTTGGTTATGAAATAAGAGTTTCGATCGACTTTTACAGTACCTAAAGGTCAATAATAATAAAAAAAAAAAATAATGGTTATTTTCAGTCCCTGCTATTTACCATACAAAAATATTTAAGAAATGTTTTTCAAATCAACGTCAACCGTTCGCAGTTCGCACTAGTTTCGACTTGATTTTCTTTGACAGTTGGTTTTTGAGTATCAAATTTGTATATTGTATTCGTAATAATAAAATTTAAATCAAAATGATTGAAATTGTTTTTGCTATTTAAAGAACAATGTGCACATTTGTATGAACGTTGGGCCCAAGCCCAATGTTGTAGCACTTTCTATAAACTACTTAAAAATGAAGATTACGAAAATTGGAACATTTTATTGCATGGCAGCTAAACTGTCATGCCTCAAATAAAGAAGTTATAGCAGTTTGAAAAATATAAATTATTACAATTACGCATGATAATAATACAAAAGCCTCAGAACATATGCTTATTTTGTAGACCATGTTCTGAACGTATTCTTTCATTATTATTTGTTCGAAGGCAACAGTATAGGCCAAGCAAATTAGCTTCAAAAAAGGGTGTGCTTTCGAATAACTAGAGGAGTTCTGGAAGTTGCTTTAATCTTTGAAATAGGTCTCGGATATGTACATCCTGAGTTTGTTCCAATTTCCGAATGGATCTTTAGCTGGTATGGACCAAAATCTTCCAAATTTTTGGTCTTTTTTCGGTTTTTCGCTTATAATTTCTAAAATACCAATCTTTAGGAAAATTGCTTTATATGAAAGTTGTAGAGCATCAAATTCTACGTGTAATGACACTAAACACAAGTATTTTGCACCACCCGCTACCAAAGTACAGTAGGCCAAAGTTGAACCAATTGTCCTTTTTGACGAAATATTTATACGTATGTCAAGGTGGCACCGACATTTTGGCCGAATTGAAAAAAAATATACGGTGCATTTGTCGCTAATTATTCGCTAATTAATTATTTGCTCTATTTTTGATTTTTTCGCTCCACCCATTGTTGAAAAAATTCAACAACATCAACAACACCAACATCATTAAACTCTATTTGTTTTTAAAAAATGAAGATCTATTATATTTTGCTAATTATTTGCTCTAATAAAATGAAAAAAAAAAAATTATAGCAGTAATTAAGATATAATTGATATTTCAATATTTGAAAAAAATATGCAGAAAATAATATTCAGAGTGACCAATGACAGTATACCTATACACAGAACAGAACTCAAGTCACATCGAACATAACAATTACTGTCGGATATGCTGTTGTGACAGTAATTGGTTATGCTGCGGCATATTTTTCGTAGCCAAATTTAACGGCTAGGCAACAAGTACATTGCTTTAGAATTCATGTGAAATTTTGTTGATGAAAATTCTGATGAAATTGGTCGTCAGGGATGAATGGATCGAAATCAGTTTTGATATATTTTGTAAGTTAATCATTATGAAAATATATGTCTTTTAAATAGATTTCACTGCATGAAAAGTATATACTAAAGTTTGGAAATAAATGCGTAGAATGGAGAGCATGAGGGCCGCTATACACTTTAGCTAAGCTAAGAAGCTAAGTTTTGTTAGTTTTGTAGCTTAGCTCGCTTAGCTTGTGCGTGCTGCACACTACAGCGAAGCTAAGCGATAATTTTTTTAAAAGTACTATTGTACTGTCACCCAATACAGAAAATTGTTTGCATATAAAACACACCGGAGCTTCATGTATTGGTAAGCGAAGCCCGCTTCCTTAGCCGAGCTCATGCTATGCATGTGAACTTAGCGCACATCGCTCGAGCAGAGAAAACATGGCTAAATTTAAATTATTTATTTTGACCACCGAGCGAGAAACTTAGCTTCTTAGCTTAGCTAAAGTGTATAGCGGGCCTAAGAATTGTCTATGTTCCAAATTTCATGATCCTAGATCGATTGGTACGGATTCGGGGTTTGTGATATTCGGAGAGCACCTAAATAGAACTTAAATATTTAGTTATTTTAAATACGAGTATTGCAAAAAATACCGCTGCTGGCTATTGGCTTGATAATAAGTTACCCGAGCACTTTCAATTTTCAATTTCCACCAAAACAAAAAGAACACAAAAATATTAATTGCAGCACTTAATTAGACCTTATCTAATATAGTGTTACTTACATTGTAAAGTTTACAACAGTTATACGCAAGTTTTCAATTTCCTAGAGCTTGATTGATATTTCCATTAAACCATCCTTTTGGGGTAAATTTGATTTTTCGCGATTTCATTGGTGCAAAACGATCTAATAAATTAACTCTATTTGTATTTAATTTTCTTAACATATGATGCACATTGGACATATTATCAAACTCAGAATCCAATTCACCAAGTGACTGATATAACAGATGCCTATTTAAATTTCTATAGTCTCTACTATTACTCCTAACTTTTCTATTCTTATTGATTGAAGCAAGATCAATTAATACCAACACAATATCATGATGCGAAATTTTGGATGGAAAATGTCCAAAAGACGACGCTTTACTTGGATTGTTATTAAATATTAAATCGAACTGGGATGGAGTTTTACTTGGTCAATGATGAGTTGTACAATTTTCAGTAATTAATTAAAAATTTTATGAAAATTAATGAAAAATTTTATGTTAATTTACCAATTAAATTAAATTGAGTTTTGTCTGAAATTATATCATAATATTGGGCTCATTAGGAAACGTCATCGAAATTAAGTCAATTAATTTACACGACCGACTATTATGGTGCACAATAAACTATACCGAAGATTGCTTTAGCAAATTTTGTGAAACTTTCAACAGATAAAAATTCGACGTTAAAAACATTATGTGCATTTTTAAATGAATGCAAATTAACTTTATGACGAATGTGCTTTTTTCCGTATATAGCTACTGCAACACCCTTGTTTCTATCACCGAGTTTACCTGGTCGATCTGCGCAAATAATTTTATAACCGTCTCTTTAGTTTACGACTAAATATCGTTAATTATATTTGTTTTGTTTTTGTTATTTTCTATTGGTACAATACTACAGAAAATAAGGAAAACATCGCTTTCTGGATTTGCACAAAAGCGAACGAAAAAAAAGTTGTGAAATATCCAGAAAAGCACTTGTTCTTAGCACAAGGTTTTCATAACAACTGATCTGTTTTATAGAGGGCGAATCGAATTAGCATAAAATCAATAAATTGAAAATGAAATTTCTCGCATTCCAAGGTAATGTTGGCGGCGAATTACATGAGCAAGGCGGCTTGCATGCACGAACGAGAGCACCACCTGATGATACCCGAATTCTCCTCTGGGGGGAACGCAGTTCCAGTTTCTCCGTTGCACACATGAGAAATGTATGATTGCCTCTTACCAACAAGAAAATATTAATTAAACAAATAGACATTCTCGTGATTATTCCACACATAGAGATTCCGACGAGGCGACCGTCCGTCGATGGTATGCACTTGGGAACCCCCGCAATCGAAATCGAGTGAGCATTCAAAAAATGTGTTGCTCATTGTTCATGATCAGAAGGCTCGGCAACACAACAATTTCAATAATGATTAGTTTTTTTTCAATAATGGTTGGTGGTCAGTGACGGCCACATAAATGTCCCTGGCTCATATACCGATAACCCCATACAGCCACGCACACAATGAAAGTAAGTGGACATTTTTAAAGCTCCTTCTGCATTCAATTTCCTTGCAAATGAAATCGTCCACGTTCATGATTATTTTCGGAGCCTTCCGGTAATTTTATACCCCACTACCACATATATACATATTATCATTTTTTTTTTGCTTTGATTCCACTGTCAAAATCATGCCGGAAAATATTCAGGGTGTTTCGCTAGCAAGTATTCCAACATGTACCAATCGACTCCTTGAAGTGATGTGATCAACTATTACGATCAGACATTTTGTTTTAAGACCCTTCGACCTTCAGCCCCTTTTCAGGGCTGAACATTTTACGTCTGTGTAGGGAGGTGAGCTCATAAAAATACGTTATAACTTCTGTTTGGCAAACGATATAAGGTCAAGCAAGGTTTTAATAAAAAGTTCGTATTATCACCTTTTCATATTTTTGTGGAGTCAGTGGAATACCTAATGAGAAAAATGTATCCCGGACTGAAACTATGCACTTCTACTATACCCACGAACTGTTAATAATGAACTCCACAAAAATTTTAATAACTCTTGAGTCTTGACGTATTGCAGATACTGGCATGATTCCTTTTTTGTTTGGAAGACATCTTAAAAGTACCTGTTTTTAAAAAAAATATATTCTTGTTATGAAGGAAATTTTTAAGGACGAAGTATAAAACTGTAGATTTTCAACCAAAATTTTTCAAAATTTTAAGTTTAAGTTCATATTTGCCACATTTGCTAACGGATCGAAACTTGTGAGACACTGCTGGAAAGGTGATAATGCGTACTTTTTATTGACACCTTATATATATATAATGTTGTCGCGGAAATATCGAACCAGACCTCATAAGTGGGTTCCTTTTCGTTCCTCTTTCAAAGCTGAACCAGGTCAGTTACCCTGCACAGTGGTGCACAGATTCATTACCCCGGAACGCTTCGTCAACTCGAGAATTTGCTTTATGGTAACCTGTCGCATGTCCTCCACCAAAGAATGAGCTGTGACAGTCCACCGAATCCTCGAAATCGCCGGACATACGCATACTAAATGTATTGCAGACTCTGGCTCCTCAAGGCATAGACGGCCCATCCTCTGAAGATAACCCGCGAAACCCCCATGTCCCGTAAACACTGAAATCAACCACCTGATTGTTGCTCGCACTCGCGATAGGAGTCTATCAGCGGCCGATTTCGGCCCCAAACTAAAGGCTAAGTTAGTCGTCTACATGTGTTCAGGGAGTTTCACCTTCTCAAATGTTCTCTCCTTACCCATTTATCAATCAAGGCCTTTACCATACCCACTCCAATAGCAGTATACGGTTCCGGGCCTTCAAATTCACGGGCCGCCCTTGCTTGGCTAGGAGATCAGCCCGCTCATTTCCTTCAATGCCGAAGTGCCCTCTGACCCAACATAACAACGCCTCATTATGTGAAGCACACATTATTGACACCTTGTTTGACCTTCTATCGTGTTCCAAACAGAAGTTATAACGTATTTTTATGAGCTCACCACTCTACACAGACGAAATAGTTTCAGCCCTTAGAAAAGGGCTGAAGGGTCGCCTTACAACCAAATCTCTCATCGTAATAGTTGATTACAACACTTCAAGGAATCGATTGGTACATGTTGGAACACCTGCTAGCGAAACACCTTGCATATTGAGGAAGAGAAGTTTCAGTGAGAAATTTTCCTAGAAAAAGGGACCTTTGTGGAAACATGAAATTGAAACAAGAAGGAAAGTTTCTTATAAAAAAGGAGATTTTATTGGGAGAATGACGAAAAAAGGATTGTATTATCATGAAAATTACTTTTTTACAATCAGCAGCAGAAAAACCACATTCCGAGCAATTCCAGAAAATCGACCGGGAAGCGTGATCTACACCCTTGGCTACCTAGCTTTTGTCCATGTAGCACTTTCTAGTAGTTTGAATTTTCTTTGAATTGAAAAACGAGAGTGCAGCAATTGAATTTTCATTGAATGTCGAATAAGATCCGGGATGCTGCTCGTTTTCAGCAACAAATCGATTTTAAGAAATCATTTTAACTTGTATCGATACATAAACATAGGGAGGGACAATGGTACATAGAGAGCTTTCTGAAAATCGATAAATTTGTGTTCGCAATTATTGATTTTATACGAAATGATTTTATTATCTATTAGTAAATGGATAAATGTACTATGCGTTATTGGCAGGTACTATGGGTAGGAAACTCTCTTCTAAGATTTGGAAATTGTTTCGAAATATTTTTGGGATATTTTTGAAAAATTCCCGGAAAATTATAAATGGAAAATTCTTAATATCCGTTTGCCCGTTTTGTTTGTTCTTCGCTGCTGATCAAGCATGGGTAAAGTGTAACCTCCAACTCGAGTACCTCCATAACATAAGAAAATCAATTAAAGGTTTGAAATATTACCTGAACTCGTCCTATTTTTTCGTTCAGATTTCGTAACTCCTTCCATCTCTCGACGATCGAATAAATATTGCAATTTGTGTGTAGCATAGCGATATTGTGTGTATATGAAAAAGCTCTTCAGGGAATTCAGAGAGGAACGACGAAGATTGCGTGCAAAAAAAATTGTCAAGCGGCGCGTCAGCATAAGCGTGCATGAAACCTGCGCGTAGGGTTGGATTGGCGATTCTTTTAGCCATTTTATACACTATTAATAGGCATTTGAATTGAATTTTTATTACAACTTTTTTTAGCTTTGGTGTATTCTGTGAACTGATGCGTGCATGTGTGTTAGTTAGATACGCGCGCGGGGATCATGCGTATGAATATTCCCCGCAGCTTAAAATAGATTCACCGCGACGATCGCGCATTCAATATTTGGCACAAATATTATTTCCCAAGTTACATTGATGGAGCAAGTTAAACAAATAAAATTGACTAAACGAATTATTTTGCATAAAAACAACGCACGAATTTTTCCATCGTACACAAACACACCCAAAAGAAAAACGGAAATCTGTCTCTCTTTTTAGATAGATTTTATTATATATATAGTTTAAAGTTTATATATAAATAGATAACGTCCTTTCGAGAAAAGATATCTGTGAATTCGGGAGTCCCCCAAGGTAGCCATCTTGGACCGTTGTTATTTTTATTGTTTATCAATGATGTTGTCGATTGTTTTTATTTAGTTAACTGTTTGTTATTTGCCGACGATCTAAAATTATTTCATGCGGTTAAGTTTCCGGACGACTGCATTCTAATATCGGAGGATTTGGACAGATTCTATCAGTGGTGAAGTATTAATAAATTATGTCTTAACATATCAAAATGTAAAGTATTGATTTTTTTCCGTAAAAAAGATTGTTTAAATTTCCATTACGAATTGCCTGGTAAACCGCTTGCAAAAGTAGACCAAATTACTCATTTAGGGGTCATATTTAACGCAAATATGTGTTTTAATGGTCATGTAGGCTTTTCAGGACTTAGGATTGTTTAAACGAAACGCTAAAAACTTTAAGTCTCCTCAAACAATTATATCCATTTATTATGCGTTAGTACGTTCTGTTCTGGAATATGTATCTGTGATATGGTGTCCTTATTATCAGGTGCATATCAAAAGAATTGAGTCGTTGCGAAAGTATTTTACTCGATTTGTCTTTTATAATTGTAGGTTGCTTCCGGGTTTCATGCCATCTTATTATGCTAGGTGTTTTATTCCAGGCATATGTCAAGTTTAGAGTACTGAAGGAAAGTAAGTTGTGCTGTTTTTGTAAAGGATATTCTGTCTTATAGAATTAAGTCTCCTGAATTATTGTCAGCAGTCGTTAATATGCACCGGAAAGATCAATTCGTTTGAGGCCTTTGCTGTGCGTTCCTCCGTATAGGACTAATTATGGCCGTCATGAACCAATTTCTGATTGTATAGCGTATTTAAATTCTTTTGCTAATTGCGTCGACTTTGCTATGTCAAGGAATGAATTTTAATTTGCTATGTTTGAGAATCAGCATGTAAGGACTAAGGATCTAAGTTTACGTAGCAACTCCAGTTTTTAATAGTCTGTAGGATTCATTATCTGTAGACTTTATGTAAATAAATAAATAAATATAAGTTAACACGTTAGCAGCCGTATTTTTCAAGATAATTATGTTATTATATATATATATATAAATATATATTTACACGCTAGTATTTTTGAAGATATTGGAACCAAATTTTATTATGTTATTTCTGGGTTTAATAGCTCGGTTAAATTCGTTAATGAGCAATATCGTCCCAAGAGGGTGGCCAGGGATGGGGTTGAAATTTTCAAAAAATTATATCTCGGCCCCTATGAAGTTTAGAGAGAAACTTTATTTGCATAAATTTGAGTACTCTCTATGAGGTTAACGGTGACACCGCCAAATTAGGGGTTGGTGGGGTACGAGTCGGGGTGGAAATTCGAATTTTTCTTAACCACGTCTTGTAGTAGAGTAGTTTGCAAATCAATAACTAGTTTATCGATTTTGAAATAAATTACGCCAATCAACGCAATTAAAACACTTCGAAATCTACCTCAGTCTGTAGGTCTGCCGAAAGGGATTTGTTTTTATGCTTTAATTTGTTTTGCATTTCTTATTTGCATTTTGTTTGTGAACTCTTCGCAACACGAACTAATTACTGTGAAAGTTAATGCAATTTGAATTTTTATTATAATGAATTGCATTGATTGATGAAAATTCTTCTGCTTGAACTAACACTTCGCGATCGATGCGCTTCAGTGATGAGTTGAGGCATTATTAATAGGTATGTATTTATTTTAAAGTTTGTTGACACTTTCACACAAGCTGGAATTCTCGCAGAATTTGTATCTGTCGGACATTAGAAGGGATCTTAATCGAGAATCGATTAAATTTTTCGATTTTTTAATTTTTTAGAGATTAAATATCCGCATTTGTATGCGTATTTATTAGTTTGAATTATGTTATTGGGAAGACGTATGCCTGAGAAATGAAATAAAATTCAAAGCCAGTAAGATCGAGTTAAAGAAAACGAATTGACTTCAAGAAGTTCTGTTATATTTTTTATTACAGTAATGCAATATAATTCAATGACTCTTGTTTTGACATAAATAGTATTTCATTATTGTTTTTCAATATTTTAACACTTTTAATTTTAAACTTTTATTAATGTGGTGAAATGCGGATATTAACTGTGAAAAATATGACGTGGACACTAGAAGAAATAGTTTTTTTCAGTGACCTCTGATTTCGTATAGGGAAGACAAGAAAAGTTTGTGGGCTATTTAGTTTTTTTGCTCGCATCTCACAGAAGCCAAAAAACTCAAACAAATACATTTCGTTACATTCACGTTGAATAGATTAAGACGTCCTCATTTAATGCGATTTTAAGATCAACTGAATTCCTTATAATTTAGTTTTTTCTGCATTTTCTGCTATATTCGATTTGTATATTACTTTTTCTATTCAGCAAGAATTTCACAGCTGCGAATTTATGAACAAGTGTCTTTTGTGATCAAATAGGAAAATTTGAGCAAACAAATATCTTTTTTTGGTTTCTTTTATTGAAAATTGACGATTCAAATTCGATTTAGATTTAAACAACACTAAATCGAATCTGGCAACAATTAAAAATTCAAATTATTTATACATACAAAAGATTTGATGTTTTTGAAATTTATTATTTGCAAAAAAAAATGTAATAAGAATTCCCTATAGTAGGGGAAGGAACTTTTTCTCATCAAAGCGAGACAATCCAAGTCGTCCGGCTGAACAAGAAAGAACGAACGAGACGGAGCTTTTCTCATTAGTACAATTCCGTGTTCAGCGGCTCAACACTTTTTTTTTGTTTCCGCGTTCAGCGGTTCAGCATTTTTTTTCATTGGAGTAATAGACCAATAACATTCAGCTGTTGAAACAGCGCCTATGCGGCGAAACTCCTTTCTTTCAAACTCGTGAAAGGCGAATCTATTATTTGATCTACTCAGTCAAGCCAATCTGAAAATTGTATTCTCTACTCGAAAATCGAAATGCGAAACACCATGCTCTATTCGTACAGTTCAAATAAGAATGGTCTAAAAATTCCAATCCCCTACATGTGTGAGTGCACGCATGCATTGACAAGCAGCAAATTGCTGCAATTTATTATCGTCTTACCATTCAAACTTTTTCCCCGATTCTTTCAGCAGCCGATTGTGTTTAATCCAGAAAATCCTTTTTGGTCGATTTACTTGCACACACCACACTCTATTCCCTTCACTCGATACCAATCCTCGAAATTTATTTCACCAAAAATAGAACACTACTGCAGCACTTTTCTCTAGCTAGCATTTTTTTTGCAACAGGAACAGTAGCCCATTGAGATTAAAACGAAATTCCTGCCCGTGCACCATGCAAATTCCTTCACTAGCAATCACAATACACTTTCTGTGGCAACTATTTATCACGGTCTGCACTGGCGGCACTCAGCTTTCCGCCAACAACTCGGCTTGACCAAATATTTCGATGGTTGCTCGAATCTTTCCGTTCACAGTGGTGTCACCTGCTAGCTTCAGAGCTTCCACTGCAAACAGTCGCGTTACCGAAAAATGTTTGTGCAAATCAAAATTGAGTTGAAAGTGGCAGGTAATGGCTATTCGGAAACGATATATTGATATGTACTCATCAACTTGGCAAACCACTACTAGCAGCCATCTTGAAATTATTGAAAATTGACATTCCAATGATGTTGAGTCAAAAGGAAAAAAACGTCTAATTTGAAATTCCTTTTGCAAGAAGAAGATTACTTCTTCAATTTTCAACAGCAACGGATCTTTAGAATGCATGTCTTTTGTGTTATACTTTTTATCAATACATAATATATCGATTATTATGAATTCTTAAATTTACCAATAATTAAATGCAAAACGAATGAGCAAATGATAATGTACATTCCAAAAATTCTGGTTCCATGTAAAGAATCGCCAAAGTTGACCTGAAAGAAGTTTAAGGAAAAGGAAATTCATTTCCGCATAATTTCATTTTTGTATTAAAAAATAATTCTTAAAGTATAAAAATACTTGTATCGATCTTAATTGTTCACCAATAATTCAAAGGTCTTTTCCCGACAAAGGTGGAAAAACACGATTCTAAAGATCTTTACACATTATAAAAATTAGGGCAGATTTTTTTTTTTTAAATTTGACTTGGTTTGGTTTTTAGCCCAATCTTGATTAGGAGTTGGCGAAAAGTTCCGAAATGTGCATGAAATGGCTATGAAATGGCTATGAACTTAGGGGATCTGCAAGGTGCTCTGAATTAGCTAATTAATTAAATTATTAAACCCTTTTTTTGCCATCTTCACTTTATCCTATTCCTATTGGAGTTCTCGTGAAACTCTCCTCCTTCAATTTGCATGAAGGATCCAGTGTTTTCGCATGGCATCGTGCGGCTGCGCCAGAATCAAGTATGGTCGAATGGTACCGTCGGCCAACCGAAAAATTTAGACCAATCGTTTAGATGCATTCTGTAATAGATGTATGGAAACTAGATCCTGGATGTTTAGACTTGGAAGCTAGTACATTTGAACTAAAGGAAGCTGTCAAACGACATGCAAAGTTGGTGTTGATCAAGTGAATTTCTCAAGTGGTGCGTGAAAGTACGAAAATTAATTGAGTTTTGCATAATAATGGGAAAGATTATGTCAATGGTCGCCAGGAAAGCAAATCGTTTCAATGTAGAGAATCGTGCACACAAAATACTCGACAAAGAAAAACCAACTCCGGCGCCTCGGTTCCAGTCCAACTTAGGGGATCTGCAAAGAGCTCAGGAGGGTAACATAAATAGAAATAAATTACTGCAGGTAGATGATTTTGTTACTTCGTCTGTTGCAGTGGATCCGGATTTTATGGAAAGACAGGCCAAAAAGGATACAAGTCTAGACGATCGACTGAAGAAAGTGTTTGTTACTTCCACGGATAGTTATGTCTGTATTAGTTTCTCTCTAGGGAATATTGATCACAATTTGTAATTCGTAGATAGATTATGGTATTAAAACAATGGACGGACAGGGCAAAGCGTTACCACTAAATAGATCGGTTCCGCAGGACTTTGAGTACGGTTTCTTAGAGCCGAAACTTGTGTCAAGAGGACGATGTACTTTACGCCAGGCCATGAAGTTCATCACAGACAACCAGGCTGAACCCAGTATGTGGACTTCTGAGAAAATCGCCGATGAGTACAAACTGAAGAAGGAAGTCGTTGGTAAGGAATGACTTTTAAAATCAAACTTTCGTAATCATTCATCTTCATTGTCTGTAAACTACAGACAAAATTCTCTCTCACTTTAGATCTTTCGAAATTCACATCCCCGACATTCGACTGAAAGAGAGCATCCTCTCGCAGACGAAACAGAAACTCCTTAACAAGAAGGACGAAACTTAGGCATCCCATTTAGTTAGTCACTAGTGTTGTTATCAAATCAAAATAAAGCATTAATTTAAAAATTCTCAAATGTATTATTCTCGCTGGCTAAATTATAACATTCGGTGGACAGTTGTACAAATTGATGCACTTGTCTTCAGAGACGGAAAGCACACGATCGCTGCCGAGGCTGTAACTCACCCCCCAGACTTGATCGGTGTGCTCGGTGAAAGTGTGGATACACTTCCGTTGGGCAAAGTCCCAAATTTTTGCCGTTTTATCACTGGAGGAGGACGCGAAATGTTTCCCATCTGGTGAGAAGGACACACACAGCACCCATGAAGCGTGACCGGATAATGTTCCCGCAACATCCGAGTGGGCTCTGGAAAGAGAAAGGAATTTAATAAATTTGAAGCATTTTTAGTAGTCTCGCATTTACACATCGTATAGCTTCATGTGGCCATCGTCGGAGGCAGTAAGGAGCATTTGGGAGTCGGGTGAGAAGCACAAGCTACGCACAGACATCGCGTGTCCTTCCAGCGTCTGCGCCACTTTTCCCGCAGCCACATCGAAAATGTTAATAATTCCGTCTATAGCTCCACTTGCAATGTACTTGCCATCAGGACTCTGAAGAGAATGGTTTACAATCGTTTACAAAAGCCTCCGAAACTTGAAAAATACTCACATAAGCAATGCTTAGAGTGAATTTACCGTTCTGTGGATCCAAGACTTGCTCAACTTTGCCAGTTTCCAGGCTGTACAACGAAATTTTGCCATCGTGAGACCCAGAAATAACGAATTTATTACAAGGGGAGAACGCCAAGGTCCATAAGTCCACCGGCCCTAAACTGATTTGATTATTTAACAGTCCAGACTCAGAGTTCCAAAAACAGAGACCCGAGTCCAAGGAACTGCTAGCGATTGCTGAAAGGACGTTCAACTAATATTACCAAGTCTATAAATATAAATGTCATTTAGAATACTTTTTCCATCAGAGCTGATCGCGACTGAAACGACTCCTAAAGAGTGTCCGGTCAGTTGGTGTCGCAGCGATAGTGTATTATCTTTCAAGTCCCAGATTTTTACAATATCATCCAAACCACCGGTCACAACGAAATCCTTAAATTCGGAAACTATAGAATCTCTGCTAGCATCAGCATCGTGCTCCGCTTCATCGCCAGGCTTTCGGGATGTTCGACCCCACGCACAACACCATATTCCTTCTTCATGGGCATTCTCTTCTTTGTGTTGCAATGAAAACTGAAATTAGGTTTGAATGTTATAATCACGATATTTGTGATTACATTTAAATTTCCACACCATTCTTCTAATAAATTAAAGTATGTAAATAATGGAAGTTGCTGACATTTGTGGGCACTTGACAGTTGACACCGGCAAAACAAAACTTGCTCTGGACATAATCAAAAACATAAGGTAAAGTCCATTTGACAAGTGCTTCCAACATCTTGCGCGTCACTGTCTTGAAACTTCAAAGCTTAGTTCTGCCAGTAATTTTTTGTTGAAATATAGAGTTTGAAATGATTTTGGATTGGGATACTTGCGTGAATCAAATGAGAATTACATATTTCTGTCCGCATCTGATACAAGCAAAACTGGTTTAAGAAAAAAGTTTGGTTTGGGATAAAAGTAATTGAATTGAATTGAATTGTTTTGTTTGCTCAAGGAAATTTCAAGATTTGTTGGTGATTATTAAGCGGTAAACACAATACGACGTTCGGCTTGGCCGACTGTTGACAGTTCGAGTAAAGCCGGAGGTACACGATACGGAAAACGTCGTATTTATAAGCGATACGCCGTATTTCATATCGTGTGACTCGACGATAAGCAATATGGTGTATCGCTTATAAATATCCCAAAAATTTCGGAATATTTTCGGCACATCCAAGCAATTTGCGGGGTACAAATTTCCCGAGTCACACCATACAAAACTTTATGAACACAGTTTTGAGATTACTGCTCTTACGGGCGGCACGGCGTCGCGGTAATCTGTGAATTGCAAAATACAGGTTGCAAACTCATTTTTGCTTATCGTGTGACTCGATGTGTCAAAAGTGACATCCACAAAGATATTTCCGTATCGTATGACGTTTTCCATATCGTGTACACAAAGGCAAAGTCGGCTGAGTCGGCCAAGTCGGCCAAGTTCTGAGTTGGTCTACTTTCTACTGGAGCCGAACTTTTTCGACTTTTGATACTTATTTTTTGTTTGACAGTCAGCTGAAGAGTTTACGTTTGTTTGGTCCTTTTTGAAATAATAAAAGAATAAAAGTTTGAAAATGTCATTTGAAGAAAATTTAATATCTCTAATCAAGGAAAATGATATTTTCAATATTAAAAGCCGTGAATACCGGAAATTCGATAAAAAGGAATGAGACTGGCAAAAGTTCGAAAAGTTGTATTGTGTTAAGCCGGAAGTACACGATACGGAAAACGTCATATTTATAAGCGATACGCCATATTTCATATCGTGTGACTCGACAATAAACAATATGGTGTATCGCTTATAAATATTCCAAAAATTTCGGAATATTTTCGGCACATCCAAGGAATTTGCGGAGTACAAATATCCCGAGTCACTCCATACAAAACTTTATGTACAGTTTTGAGATTACTGCTCTTACGGGCGGCGCGGCGTCGCGGTAATCTGTGAATTGCAAAATACAGGTTGCAAACTCATTTTTGCTTATCGTCTGACTCGATGTCACAAAAGTGACATCTACAAAGATATTTCCTTATAAATATGACGTTTTCCATATCGTGTACCTCCGACTTTAGGCACAATTTTAGAAAGTTCTCGAAGTCGGAAGTTTCGAAAGTCGGCCAAGCCGAACGTCCAATTGTGTTTACCGCTTTATTCGAAGAACGTACTCGATTCGATATTTTGATCAGTTTTATAAAGTAAAAATTAATTATGTTTCTAAAAATCATTTTTTTGCTTGAAGTTTTGCGCAATATTGTATTTTTTAAATAAAAATCTCAGTGTGGAACTAATGGAACTAAATATAGTAATATCTCAAGTTAACACTATTACTGCAATTGCTTCGTGTTCACATTTTTACTATTTTCAACGCCTGTTTTCCATGTCAGCAATTTTAGTTTTGAATTAAATTATTTTTTATTTAAGTTTTTGACGTTTTTGTGAAAAAAATAAAGAGAAATCTGACATCTGTCAGATTTGGGAAATTTTCATTTCATTTCAGAAAAAAAGTCCTAAGGAAAAAAGCCTTTTATGTATGGAAGGAAATTCATCATATGTTAATGTCATTTTCGAAGAAATCGCCGTGAATATCGGGTGTGTTTTGCAAATTAAAAGCGTGTTGCAGAAATTAACATTTAGTTTTAATTCCAACTTCCAACTTCCATCACAAGACAAGTCACAAAGATTTAATATTGAGCCGCGAAGTGAGTTGATTTCTGCCGTTGTTGAGAAACGTCCAAATCGACAGCTCCCCTCACTAGCTCCAATTCTGAGGTGTTAAAAACGTTAAAATTTTACATTTATTTCTCAATAATAAATTCTTAACTCGTTTCGATTATTGTGCGATTGCCGTTTACATTTTGTCTGTCGTCGATCTCGTGAATTTGTTTTTGTGAATTTTGCATTCGGCGAAAGCAAGGAGATAAATCAATAATTCTTAGTGCAAGTCGTGCAATGATTCATCTGTGTTTTGTGCTGTTTAATCTCATTGAAAATTGTTTTTGGGGCCATCAACTTCATTCATCACACAACGAACGAATTTAAATTGAAAACGCTTTCATGAGCATAGTTTGGATACCCGTGGATGTGAGTCACAAAAGACGTGAGTATCCAGAAAAAAATTATTGGTTGGACCTCAAAAGTTGCTCATACATTTATATTTAGGGCAGCTAATTTCCAATAAATTCACCAAATTTAGCACATCAAGCGAAATCGAGTTGCAAGAGCTCCGCTCCACCCCTCAATATTAAAGAACCACACAAAATCCAACTGGTTGTTAGTAAAAAAAATAAACGAAAGTGAAATCACATCTATTATGCATAGATGCAAAACCAGTCGGAAAATGCTGGTGAAGATGTTCTTGTACTGCAGGGTTTACTCTAGGGAGGTGGTCGTATATGTAGTCACTAGGAACAATAAATAAAACTTATTTAAATAAAAGAAAAAAATTTTTTTTAATAGTTATACAACGTTTTTAAAACGGACTCTAAAATATAAAATAAAGAAGCCCCATACAGGTTCCTAACAACCCCATGCAGGGTGACCTGAAAATTGAATGTGAATTTTTAATAACTAATATGGAAATGCTTATAAGATTTAAAACAACGCGTTTTGGTTTATTATTCTATAGGCTACATTTGGAATCTAGTTGTGTCCCGAAGCTCGGCAGCTTGATCGGAATACACCCAGGGGTTTTAGGGTTGAAAAAGGGGGGTAAAATTACGCATTTTTAAAGTTTTTGTGAACTTTGGCATGTGGGGTATCTTTTTTTGCGTTTTTTAGGGTGAGGATATCGAATATGAAGTGAATTTTGGCGAAAAAGTGAAAAATTAAAAAAAAGAAAAAATTTTTTTTTAAAAAAGAATTTTTTTTTAAAAAAAAGATTTTTTTTTTTTTTATAAAATAAAATAAATGCTGCTTGGGAGAATTATCAATGTTATTGTATTTAGTCAGAAATAATAAACCCATGTGTAAAGACATTGTAGCGTTTTTATTTTAAATCTTTCAAGTATTTTCGTATTAAAAATTCACAATCACAAATTTTCAGGTCACCCTGCATGGGGTTGTTAAGAACCTGCACTATGTGGGGAGGGGGGAGGGCTAGGAGAAGTTATTTTAAATTTTTGAGTCCGTTTTAAAAACGTGGTATACGGTATCTATTAAAAATGTTTTTTTTATTTAAACAATTTTTTTATATTGTTCAGTCTTATGTGTAAAATTGTTCAATAGATTTCAAATTAAAACACCTTGATGTGATCATGTCAGAGACTTGTAAAATAAAAAATGTCGTGTTTATTTCAGTTTCTCTTTACCTGAACAGTCTAAAAAAATGCGCTTACTCAGTACTCACTATTTGATATGAACAATGTGTTTTCTGAACGACATGAAAGCTAGAAATTATTTTATAAATACTTGTTTTACATTTTAAAAACGCGGCTACTACTATTTCCCTGTTCACATATAATTGTCAAACTACACTTGCTATGTAATTTTCAATGTAAAAATGCAGAGGTTTAATATATTTTTATAACATAAAAGCGAGATATTGCATTGTTTTTGAGCTATGTTTAAAGTTTGAAGTCTCTAGCTCATCGGGAAGATAGCTTAAAGTCGATTGCAAAATTTGTACCGAACAAACAGACAACACGAGCAACTTGATAACAACGTTTTAATTTATTAGGGGGTTCTGCTATCGATTTTAACTGCACAATTACTTAGTATTTTTGCTAATAAAATCGCAATAATTAAATACCGAACTTTCAGTGAAATTTTAAGAAAGTTTAACTCAATCAATTGTTGCCGTTACTTATATTTATGGTTATTAAGTTGAATTACTGTCACCGGATATGGCTAATTAATTATTGTGATGTGCTTTAACTTTTAATAGTCCTTGATTGGTCCTGAAATCAATTTAAATTAACACTCATCCATAACAGTCAAGGTGAGCAGTAACAGTAATGTATGCATATTGGTAATTGAATTCCCTTTAAAGATTTCTTTCAAAGGACCTTGTTTACCAATAATTTGATGTATCTTGATTCTGGTGTAATTAATTATGAGTTATGACTGTTTAATGTCAATATTCTCTAAAGTTTTTATATTTTTCGATCCATGTTTCGTTGTAAAAAGATTTATGATACATTCTTACTGGTGCATTTTCAAATCATATTCGGATATTTTAGAATTGTTTGTTTCTTTGCTAAACACTGTCATATCCCGGAAGGTCGCCCGCGGCGGTCAAGAAGTTCGACATTACACTTTCAAATTTAAATTTTGGGGGATGAGATGCGGCCCATTCGCTTTGGCTTCTAGAGGACGGGGATCGGAATATTTTGGCGGGACATTAGGATCAACGACTTTTTGGACACCCAAAAAATTTGAAAAATGTTTTTAGAAAAACTCATGCCCTCAAAATAAAATGGTGATCGATAATGGAAATAAATCACCTCAAATAAACCAGAAAAATAAACCTCAAATAATCCTGAAATTTGGCTTCCCAGTAACGGTGTCGAAATAAGTAAAAAGGATCGAAGACGTCTATTGATAGAAATGAGAAAAGAAATAAATGTGTCTAGCGCTAGCCCATTCCAATCACAGAAAGATCGACGAGTCATCCTTGTCGCAGTATTCACTATTCACGCGGTTGCTGCATTTCTGGTTATTTTCTGGCAAATTCAACTGGAACCACGTCTGCATTCGAAGGCGAATGAACGATTGATTGGTTAATTGCAAAACTGACTCAATAAACAAATTACACTTGAAAATCTGTAAATTTAGTTTCATGTCATGCCATATGTTTTGAAAAGGCTTGAATGAAATGAAATTTAATGTAAAAAACTAAACAGAAAAAAATTCTGTTTCACCGAACCTGGTCATCCCACCGATGATGGTGAGCCGAAACGCCCTTGTCAGTCTTCCATGCATTTTCACGGTGTTTTATGTCGTTCACTTTCACCCCATCCTGATTTGATCGTTTTGGCCTGGTTATAATTTCTTCTTTTACAAATTTCTTTTTAGTAATTCCTCCGATTCGCGAGATTCGCTCGTAATTTTTATGGTTTATGATTTCACATTGAAATTTTATTTATTGAAAATTCACGAGGAAGGTTTTGAATGAAGATTCAAAGTCTAAGCGCCATCGGGAAATGACGTGTATCGGGTCTAAATATAGAGATTTTTCTCAAGTTTACTCAGTTATACGAATCCAGGATCGAGAAGTTCTGGAAGAAGAACGTCAATAAAAATTTAATCAAGATCGAGATTCCATTTGTTGAACACCAGTAAATGATCGTCTGCACAACTAAAAAATCCCTTTCGGCAGGCCTACAGGCTGAGGTACATTTCGAAGTGTTTTGATTACATTTATTGCGGTAATTTATTTCGAAATCGAGAAACTGTTTATGAATTTATAAACTACTCATCAAGACCTTTTCAGCAATACCGCACAATACGTGTTTTAGAAAAATTCGAATTTCCATTTGATCAAATCATTTTGATCAAATATCTTCAAAATTACGACAGTTATCGTGTACCTAAAACCGCTGTAAAATGCGTTATACGAGTATATACTGAACTATTTTTTTTTTTTTTTTTTTTTTTTTTTTGGTAAATTTTGATTATATTATGTTGATACTTAATATTGTCAAATAATTGTTTTCGCCCTGTAGTGCGAAACAAAGCAAATTAGAATAGTTCAAAATTTTTATAACAATTTTTGTATGGTAAATGGACATGCAATGATATGGTTTTTGCTTTTTATCTCGAAAACGAAGGAAGATACGTCAAAAATTCAAGAGAACAAAAATTTGTATTTTTGCTTGCTTTATCTAAAAAAAATATAATTAGAAAAAAGTCAGTGGCGTACACATTTTTTGTCAATAATATTACTTAAGGTGCCCCCCACGCAAGCCACTGGACTTAATAACCTTAGTCTAGTTAAGGTGAAATGAGCTCCTTATTACTGCGAACAATGCTGCAAAATTTCAAAAAAATCGGACAAAATATATTTCAGATATTGTTAAAAAACCGGTATTTTATAAAATGTTTAACACCCTGTATGTTGGAAACCATGCATTTTCGGACCTATGGTTATAAGAACTTTTTTTCATGAAATGAACTCAGAAATCACCCCCTTAAATATTGCCGTGCTGTTTTTAAACACCCTGTATATATAAAAATATAAACATTTTTCAGCGGAGGTAATTTTTGGGTTTCAGGGGTCATGATCGGAAAAACTATGTAAAAATTTTCTGAAAATTCCGCTATGAGGGAGATTACAATAGGTAGATTTTTCTTCGAAATCTACCTAAAACATGCTAGGTAATATTTCGCCATGTAAATCCTTTTTTTCCACTTATTACGGTTTGCTAAATGTTTTCTCGAATACCGACCTGCAGGAAAGTTTCAAAATATACACTTAACTTTGTTGTTGTCAGTTCATTGACTTTGCAATCAGGGGTTGTTTAAGTGTAGGTCTTGAACCTTGGAGTGCAATTCGGGAAATTTTCCTTGCTAATTTTTAATAAAGAGATGAAAAGATTTCAACTCTGTTTGTATTTTCGATACTTAGTTTATGTGCTGAGAATAAACTTTTTCTTTTTCGTGTGGCAAAGTATGTCCTGATTAGTTAATATGATTTTGTTTACAGCAAGTAATTATTTTCATTATGAGAAATTTGGAATATTGTGTACTTTCTGCAATGCATCAATATTAGTTTTTGTTTGCAAAGCAAATATTTTCTTTTAAATCTAATCCTGAAAAAAGTTTTTGTCATCGTCGCTCCGATAGTTCGTTCCACCCTGAATTGCATTCAAACCGAGATACAAACTGTGGCAATATCACGGTCCAAGTCATATCACTTTAAAATTCCTTCTGTAATTATGGCAAATTTATTCTCCTACAATTTTCAGTAAAATATTCAAAGAAACAATAAAGAGCGAAAATTGAAAATAAAAACATAAAATAATTGAAGAACGCATGGTCGTATTGTTTTGAAAAACCACTTAAAACTGAACAATAATAATGACAGACACGAAAAAGTGACAGATGATGTCCGGAGGCTAAACAAATTTTGTTGCCCACTGGCCACAGGTGCCCCGCCAAGCCTCCTCACCCTGAATGGTGCAATAACCTTCCATTGAAAAGCGGCCGGCTACGGGGCCTCAATGCATACTTCCTGTACCGGAGCTCCACAATGGGAGTTCACCCGCCGCATCTAGTGCTGCAATGTGCTTCTCTAGTTGTTATCTTCAAGCGCTGCAAGATGCAATCCGACGCTTTAATTAACAGCAATAACAGCTGTGCAGCAGTGGAAATAGTGGCAGCAATAATCTGGCGAATTCTTCGACTGTGAAAAAGCTGAACCGTACAGGAATCCGATTTCAAAATGTTTTTCTAATTACAATCCACGTTTTAGAATGATGTGAATTACGGCAAAACAAAATCAAATTTGTAATTGATTTCCTTGAAATCCTGGAATACTTTTTAATGACAAACATTTTGGAACAAAATTAAATTCCTGAGACATTTAAGTATTTGAAATTAATTTTTAAGTGTAAAGTTTACGACTTTGAAAAATTTCCAATTAGATACTCAATTCGATGTATTTTGCAACGGTTTTGGTTTTAATTGTTTCTCAAAGTATTTTGTATAATTTAAAAACGGTAGGTAGGTTCATAATAATTGAATTATAATTTATACTGCTCTTAATCACAGGAGACTCGACTGCAAATGGATGTAGGCATATTTTAGAAAAACAGGGGAACAATTTTTTGTATCATAATTATTTATTGTGCTTATATGATTAAATAATTGTATAAGTCTTCTGTCTCTCCTGATATATCCTGTCGACGCCTAAGCGTCGTTTCTTCTTTGTACCAAAGCAATGTCAATTGTTTTCCCAAATCGAATGTTCTTACTGAAATGTATATTTTTCTTTTTTATACCCTAGATGTAGGGTATATTAGTTTTGAGCGAACGTTTGCAACGCGAAGAAATAATCGTCACAGAAAAGAAAGAACTATATATTCATGATTGGGAAGTGAAAAGAAACCGTTTTATGCATGTCCGTCTGTCTGTCTGTCTGTGCAGACGATAACTCGAGAACGCTTGTAGCTAGAGACTTTTAATTTGGTACAATAATATTTGATTAAAATTGCAAGGTCAAGTTCGAAGATGAGCAAAATCGGGCAACTCCTTCTTAGTGTTGCCATATAAGCATGAGTCGTTTTTATACAAAAATGTTGATATAAGAATAAGTATATTTTTCTACATCTAGGGTTTCACGTAATTGGTGTGACCAATTGCTTCCTTAATAGTTTTAATATGAAATTGTTTTTAAATCTTTCCAGGACTAGGATATAATTGACTAACGGAATCAAAGAAAAGTTTTTAAATCTTACAAATTATCTTTCTGAAATGACATAATGGTTGTGAATTTTTGATGAATTCGCATATCTCTGAGTTGTTTCCTTCTCCCATCACCACCATCGAAGAGGAACAGTTAAACACGTAGAACAGAGAACTATAACAAACTCTGTCAAGAGCAATTGAACATGAAATCGCTTTGATCACGATTTTAAAAAAAGAAAATGTCTGCAATTCATAAAACTACTACCTTGTGGGAAATAAGAAAAACATTAGAGGAAGTGAGCTTCTTTGCTGTAAAGAAGAGACGTGCTGTTTGCGCTGCCAAGTCCAATTCACGGGTATCCACACTTCAGGTAACCCAGAAACGTTCCAAGTGAATCTTCTAAAATTCCCCAAAAGCTAAACTTGCATATCAGAATTCCGCGGTGCTTTGCATATCAAAGCGAAGAAGTTGCATTCCAGACGAGTGCGCGCGGTTCGATGCTCGTCCTCCCTCGTAACGAAATGGTCGGCCAATTTGATATATTCATCTGGTGCAGCTGCTCGCGGGCTTCCAGATTCTAAGTCACGTACGAACAACGCGTTTCGATGGAGAGCCGCCTTCCGTTGATTTGCAGTCAGATCAGTGACAATCAGCTCTGGAAACCCTCTTTAGATGGACTACATCCGAAATGAAGTGAAAATTGTGTGGAAAGAGAATCAATCGCATAAAGTTCAATCAAATGCAGCTAATCAATGTCTAATTATACTAATGCTCATAAACGGTGTCATTCCTCGAACTCTGTACTGATTACTTAGGAAGGAACCAAGTCAGCCAGCATAAATGTTTTAAATTCTTAAGATCAGTTAACAGAATTAAAGAATGCTCCGTTTAAGAAGAATTCCTGTGCTCTTATGCGAGAAAAATGAAGGCAGCATTTAATCCGAGTGTCAGCTTGCCATCATGCTGTGCTCGAATAATTTTAGTGTGGGCTAAATGAATATGAATAATTTTGATTATCTTGCATGAAAATCTTACATGTCGTGGCAATGGCAATATTTTTGAGATTTTGGGAAGCAAAACAGCCAAAAAGAATTCCGTAAATCGCTTTTTAGGGTTTAGAGGGCGAAATTTGCGATCTTCTTGAATCACATCTTTGGATGCCTCAAACCTTCCTGGATATATTTTTCCAGAAATCGCTTCCCATTTCACTATCACTTCTACAGATGCAGTGCGCTAAGATCAAAAATATCAGAACTACTCGTTGCGTTCGTGACACCCTGAGTGTCCTTAAAAATACTTACGCTTTGCAACTTAATAAGTTTTCAATAGCAAACTAAGAAATTTTCTGACATTAATTATATTACTAACATTATGTAAATCTCTTCTGCTTAAAGTTCATCAGAAAGGTAAAAAGGTTACCATTTAAGCTTTCATTGCACATGCACAATCAAAATGTTTGCACAGTTTGTTTCCTTTTATTGCCGAATGTGGTTACAAAGTCTATCTCAGAAGTTGTAGATCATACCTGTACGATGACCTACAAAGAGAGCAGCACTTATGGGTAATGGAATTAATTAAGCAATAATACAGATAGCAATTCAACACGATTCTTCTAATTGTTCTACATTAATAAGACCATATTTTTCCGTTTAAACTTAAAATTTTTCTTTTATTTATTATCACCATTGTTAATTTTTGATACAATTTTTTTTTCAATTTTAGACGTTAATAGAAATTGCGAATGATTTTCTTGTGCTAAAAGTTCGTGATCTATGAGAGTTTGGAATTTTAAAGTGCCCTCAACTGAATGCCCGGCAGAGTATCCATCGATTTGTTCTGATGGCTGCCTCCATGCACTCGATGATCCTTCAACCAGAAACCGTTTTTCCATTCTTTTTAAAATTTTACTAATCGCAAAAACTAATTCCAACACTATATCCTCAATAGATATCTTAAGTGTCAATGGATACCTGCAGATGCTTGACAAGTTAACGGTAAATGGCGATTACATTTAGTTGTTGTTGCTTCCATTGTTGGAAATCAAGTGAAAAAACAATTACAAGAACAGCAATCGAATTAGAAACGTCTTTCCGGTAAAACTGATCACAGAAACTTAATTTATTTATTTATTATTCGCTTAATACAAGCTACAATACATTACTAAAAAGACTACTAAACAACAAACAAAACAAATAACAATAACAAATAACAATAACAAAGAAACGAGAGAGGAGGAAGGTGGGACGGGTAAATTCTGACCAAAGGGGTTGGGCCGGAAGTAAGCAACCCAAGGCTTACTGGGATCGAAGAAGGAGATTTCTAAGATTTAATTACGAAGAATCACTGGCAGTTGTCGTGTTTTGTTTAATTTCACACCTTTTATTATATAAATCGGTTATTGTCAACTATATTAACTTCGCGAAAACTTGCTTGTTTGTTTATTTGTGTATTTGTGGAGTTGTGCCGTTTTAATGAGCAAAATCGTCCCAAGGGGGTGGCCGGAGGAAGGGTTGAAATTTTTAAAAGTTATATCTCGGCCCCTATAAAGTTTAGAGAGAAACTTTATTTGCATAAATTAGAGTACTCTCTATGAGGTTAACGGTGACACCACCGCATTAGGGTTTGGTGGGGTACAAGTGGGGGTCGGAGTGGAAATTCGAATTTTTCAAAACTTCGTCTTGAGGGGTATCGCTCTTGGTGAGTAGTTTATAAATCCATAACTAGTTTCCCGATTTTGAAAAAAATTACCGCAATAAATGCAATCAAAACACTTCGAAATCTACCTCAGCTTGTGGGCCTGCCGAAAGGGATTTTCATTTTTATATTTTTTCAATGTTTTCAGTTCATTCGATTTATTTTATATTTTATAAAAATAAATAAAATGTAAATGGACGTAAAAATATTATTAATTAAAAGTGAAGCAAAAACTTGGAAAAGTAAACATTGAAATAAATTTTCTTTATTGGCTTAAATCAAGTAAGCTTACCTATATAAGTTTAGGTAATTCAAGGTCAATGTCTTTTGCTGGAAAATACTCGAACTATCGAGATTTGTGTCAATTTTGCTTGCTTTTTGGCTCCGGACTTTTTTAATCCAATCGTCATCAAATCATTCTTTATAGTGAATGTCCGCAGGAGATTGCCAGTGTACTTTACATTTATAATGTTTACATGCAAACCACTGAAGTTGAATTTTGCCATCAACTTCGAAATCAGATGAACTTCAACTGTGTTTGTATTTACCTGCTAAGTAAATAAATAAATAAATAAAATACTTCAGTTATCGTTATCGTTATATCAGAAGTGATGATTGTTTTTCTTCTCTTTACTTCTACTATTTGTGTACATTACAGTGAGCAGTGTTGAGTCTCGGTAAAATTTCTGTTTGTTTCTTTTTGGTTGCACTTGCTCAGATTGAATTCTTGGTTGAAATTCTTTACTTCGTAGACTTTGCTTCCCAAAGGTTTTGATTGAGATGATTGATTAATTCCATTTTTCTTCACCGCAAGTATTTTGTAACCTTCGAATAGAGCTGCATGTTGTGCGCTTCTGTAAGGCCAGCCGGGCAGCTATTTTAACGATTTCATATTCAAATAATCGAGAAATATCTTAACGTTTTCCTTTAACAGTGATTTCAAAAAGATACCTTAAGATGGCCCACCGTCTAGATGCATTTTAATAATTACCCTTCTTTATTTTTATGTATTAGTTAGATGTGAATGATGTCACAAAATTGTCTTTTTGTAATTTGGAACAAGGCCAAAAGAATTGTTCTGGTTATTGTTGTAGTTTCGTACAAAGGACGAATATGTAAGAATGGCGTCCGTCTTGTCTAAATATGTATCGTGAAATGTTTCTTGTCTGGAATTTTCGCTGCTTTCTTACTATGTGAAGATGCCAAGGAAGGAATTGTTGTATTAAGTCCGTACAAGTTTGAGTCGTATTGAGAAACGAGAAACACGTTCAATATTCTTTAAATTAAGAAATCATACGAAAAAGAAGGTAAACAAATGAAATGCTTTCGAAATAAAATTTAACATACAATACTTACCCTCATTTCCAATAATTTTAATTTTTAAAATCAAGCGCCATTTGCTTATATAGGTCGAAAAAAATAATTGATCAATAAATAATTTCTCGACACATAAAATTAGCTGATAGTCCAATATGAACGCAAAAAATTACGCCAATTAGCTTTAAATGATCGTAAAAAAAAGATTAATTTTATTAATAGATTTTTTGGTTCTCACAACCATTCCGAAATCGTAATCAAACACTTTTTTCATATCGTATTTTTTAAAAGAATTCTTCTAGTTTAATACCTACAAATTTTAATTTCATTAATTAACAAGGCACTTGTATTATCAGTTGTTCGTGATAAACGTTTTTGATTTCAATAACACTAGTTTACACCCAAAATGTACATTCAATGCCATTATAATTTTCCTATGTATTTTGGCCCGCTAAACTCGAAAATCACAATGAAAATTTTTTCTATGGATAGGTTTTCGAGATATGAGCTTTTGGACCTTTTTTCTTGATTTTTTCGGAGATATAGCTTCACATGTTAGGCCATACTTCGAGTCAGAAGAGTCTGATTGGATCGCACAAGCTATCATATTAATGGTAATCAAATTTCCAACAATCGCTTTTAACATTCTTTTCAAATCGGTTCAGTAATTCACATACTATGGACCAAAATATATAAGAAATGTCAAAATTTTTCATCAAAATGAAAATCGAAAATTCACTCTACCGCCATCCAAGAATAGAAAACGTCAAAATATTTCCAATTTCTTATTGCTATCGTATAGAACTCAGCCTTGCGAAGAAAACAAGGTATTGATGACGAAATTCTATCGATCAATTCCGGAATTATGAGCTATTGAGTGGAGGTCCAAAAATTCAAATTTTGTTCCGTTTTTGTTTTTTTCCCTTATTTATATAGAAAACGTTTAATTAAATCATTCCCTTCATTTTTGAAGATATTTGAACCGAATTTTATTGTGTTATTTCTAGGGTTAATAGCTTGGTTAAGTTCGTTAATGTGCAAAATCGGTCCTGGGGGGTGGCCGGGGGAGGGGGTTGAAATTTAAAAAAAATTATATCTTGGCGCATATGAAGTTTAGAGAGAGACTTTATTTGCATAAATAAGAGTACTCTCTATGAGGTTAACAGTGACACCACCAAATTAGGGGTTGGTGGGGTACGAATGGGGGTGGTGGTGGAAATTCGGATTTTTCTAAACCACGTCTGATGAGTAATTTATAAATCCATAACTAGTTTCTCGATTTTGAAATAAATTACCCTATAATAAATGCAATCAGAACACTTCGAAATTTACCTCAGCCTGTAGGCCTGCCGAAAGGGATTTTTTTAAAAAATATCTGAAATATCTTTAGGTCAATTTTTTTTTGAAATTCTCCAGCATTGTTTGTAATAATAAGGAGCTAGTTTCGCCCTAACTAGACTAAGGCTATTAAGTTCAGTGGCGTTCGTGAGGGCACCTTAATCAATATTATCGACAAAAACCGGGTGCGCCACTGAGTTTTTTCTAATTTTGATATTTTTTTTAGATAAAGTAAACAAAAATACAACTATTTTGTCTCTTGAGTTTTTGACGTATCTTCCTTCGTTTTTGAGATTAAAAACAGAAACCATTTGATTGTATGTCCATTTACCATAGAGAAACATTAAACGGTATTAAAAAGGGCGTACCTACTAGAAAAAAATCAGTTATCAATGTGCTAAATGACGATAAGATTAAATTTATTAGTTTTCGCCGCCATTTGTTTTGATATATGTGTACATACTATTTCCGTTTCGGCAAAATGGCAAATTTTCATGTACAAGTCAATTTTCTGGGGAATTTTTGCTCATTTACAGCTCTTAAAAATTCAAAATTAGATATTCAGAAAACCCACCTTCACCCGACCACAACCAAGCTATACATTTCTGGTTCATTGCCAACAAATTTTAGTGCAGAGATCAATAGTTCACGCTATCGGCTTTTAGGTATTTTAATTTTAGAAATACGAGTCCATTCGAGACTTGCATAACGTCTCACCGTAATTTGGTTATGAGGAAGACATTTATTTACCCCTTCTGCGGAGGGGGGGGGGGGGGGGGGGGGTCGTTATTTCTCACCCCTTGCTTTTTTAACATGAACGAAAATCGAAATCACTGCAAAATCGAATGACGTGTTTTCGAAAAAAAATGATATTTTTATAAAAATTATTATTGTAATCTCATTGCAATAGATTAAAATAATTCACTTGTGCAGGTTGCTTTATTGCAGGCTAACTGACACACATACACTTTCTTAGCTGATAAAAATAAGCCGCACCTTTTCTTTGCTGTTTTTGCAAATTTGAATCGCAAGTGTTTTTCTGAGAAGTCGACCAAATTCTATAACTTTTACTTTGTTTTGATCAGTGAACTCAGCTGTAAAAAGTTCAAGTTGTTTTCATTTTTTTTTTCAATTTTATTTTATTTGAATGCGTGAAACTTTTTTTATTTGATTCTTTTTATTCATAGAAGTGGTAAATTGCCACCTTTTTTTTTAAATTTTATTAAGACTGGTTGTATATGTTTATTCGAACTATGTATAATCATCTATTTTAACATACAATAAATATGTATACCAAAACTACGTAATTCTCTCTCACGACAAAGCAACATTTTCCATTCATAAATTTATCGTGAAAAGTTCAACCATATTGTTCAAAATACAACTACAGTTTAGGTTAATTTCTCCGTCTTCGTCTAATTCTTGCCGTTTTCAAAAATATATTGCAATGTTTGTAAATGTTCTAATCTAATTCAGTTAAATATTGATGCAAATAAATTTTAAGATAAATAAACCAGTTTCCGAAGGTTTTTGGGAGCTCGATGAACTCCTATGAACCGAATCTTTTACGAAGGATATCTCGTAAACGGGCCATCTAGGATTTTTTTTATTATTTTTCCCGGGATCAGTGACCCAAAATCCTTCGGGAAAAATACAAAATTTAATTTGCCGCAGTTATGGGTATCTCCGCTATTCCTTAAATGTTCTTTTATTTATATTGAAGTATTACTGTTAAATCTTATTTTACTGTGAGATTCGATTTTAGATCATTTTTAATGTTTCTAATTTTATTTTGAATTGTTCTGGCTTTAGAGCTGGTCAAAAGTGCAAATCTGCACCACTAGAAAACTGTTCGTGTTTCGTGTTTTAAGTAATTTCCAATTAACTTCCGGTGCAACCTTCTGTCTTTCATGGCATGGTTTTTATTATAGTTCTTAATTTTTTAAAATGATTGTTTACATTGGTTTCTTGAAATGACGAAAGCCCGGTAAAATAATTATCAGGTTGATTTTAGAATTAAGGCTGCTGTAATTAATAGTGAATTCCGTTAATTTTGTTAAACAATTCCAACACATATCATGTTCAGTACATATAATTCTTTTACAATGTGCAATGTTATTAACTTTTTTCAATACCTATATTTTTTCAAGTTTCAACAATCTTTCGCAAAATAAAACTCCCCAAACAAATCTATCAAATAGAATTTTGTCCCTAACCTCAATAACCGTAGATAGCGTCCATGGTTGTAGCCCACAATGGAAAGTTGGCAAATTCGTGAACATAGCCATATGCCTGTCGAAAAGCATGATTTACTATCTTAGAAAACGATGTGTCACTTTCACTCTGCCATCGTCTTCCGTTAATGCAAAATCCACAGAGAAGCTCATTTCTCAGAAGTTGTAAGTACACTAGGAATCGGCGAATGTATCAATGCTTGGTTAGCAATACCATTCAAGGCCAGCATCCGTTTAGCATTACGGTTTCATCTTCCCCAATTAGGGAGGCAGCACTGCGCTTATCTTTTAATTATTATTCATTTGTTCCATCTCACTGGCATCTGTTGAAATTACTGACCAAGAAATTTCATTTGCACCTAGTAAAAAACCAAACCAAAAAAGCTAAACAAACAAACAACATAAGTAAATAAATGTGGAACACAGAAATGCTTCAACAAATGGGGAGAGATTCGTTACCTCTTCTGGAAACCAAGCCAAACCCCTTTAACGTCCGTTCGGGTAATCGAACCTCTTCGTTTCCCGGAGTTTTATTGGAAATGTATGTACAATTGTACAGTACAAGTCGACAAGTGTCGACCGCGGCAGTTTGGATGTTTCAGATTTGTTAGAAAATGCGCGCATATACTCGTATAATTATTGTCTTATTTTCTTTGAATTGTGGAAAAGTTGCAGGTCATGGTGCAGTGTTGGTTCCTGAAACCCGCGAAATCTGCCCGCCCGCCCTGCCGCAGGACAGCACGTCCCGCCATTCCTCCTAGTTCTGGTCATGGCCCAACATAGCTTAACAAGTTTCTATAATTAATTTAATATGATACCTTAATATTTTCACCCGTATTTATGTGTGGATCGCTAATTATATCATCATGACTTATGCTGACGTTCCCTTCTATCTGTTTTACTACAATTAGCGTTTATACTTGGAATTATTAATTTCAGAATTTCTAAGTTTTTCTCCGGTTGTTAACGACATTTCGCGGACATATTGGACATTGGGAATAGGACAATTTTCTTGTATGCACGAGTAAATGATTAATTAGTATGCTTTTGAAAATAAAATAGTATATCATACAATTTTTCTATTAACTAATCGTTGTTTAATCTTCAATCACTTAATTCTATTTACTGCGTTGGGAGAAACGAACACGATATTGGTTACGTGTGGGCATGGGCGTCGCTCAATATATATTCTTGCATATATTCTTTCAAAAATAAATTAAAATGAAATGAGAATTATTTTCGTATTTGTAATATTAAAATAATAATTGATTGTAAGAGAACTGTAATTCACTGTTAAGTCAACCTTTAATCAGTGCATCCCAGGATGCTACGTTGATCCCATTTCTGAAGTTCACATAAAGATAGTACAAAATAAATCCTCTAAACTATAAATTTTTGAGAAAAATCTACAATTTACTTTTGAGATTAGGTATTCAAGGTCAAAAAATCTCTAAAAGTCTTCTAGATTTATTTTTTAAAAGAAAGCAGAATCTATCTTCTTCAAAATGACACCATGATCCAATTAGTGTAAAATAAATACAAAAAGATATATTATGATATTTTGAAATTATAACATCTAAGAGATTTTTATAAAATTGTCAGGAACATAGTTCGGGACGCGAGGGTAGAATTTTACGCCACTAATTATACGTGAATTTATGAATCTTGAACTACCATTGCACAAAATTAAGGTTAAGCAATTTCCTGTGAAAAAAGTTGTTACTTGTTGTTCAGTTCATGTTTCATGGGATTACCCACTCGCTGTGTGATACTGTACTTAGTTCAATTACTTAAAATCAATATGTGATTTTAAAAAAAATCCAACTAGTTCGAACAAAGCAAACCTCAAATCAAAGAAAGTAAAACAGGGCAAGTGAAACTTGAATCGGAATTACCTCAATTATATAAAAAGTTCACAGTGAGAGAGCACGGTTAAGGCAAATATTGTACCTACTCAGATTTTTTCTTTATTTTTGTCACGCACTGGATATTGACTATAAAAAGTGCAACAACCAAAGTTTGAGATTTCAGAAAATTGGAAGTATTCATGAAATGAGACGCTTAAGCTCTCATCTTGCGACTGTGACGCGTTCATAGTTGCAAATTTCACTGCTAAGACCCATTAATCACTCTGTCGGCACGAGGTGTTTGTATTTGTTCAGCGGAAAATGAAGTACAGTAGCAGTGACTACTGCAATATCTCTGCACAAATGTATTTTCTCATTAGCGGCAGCAGTCAGCACGCTTCGCTAAGGGAACGGAGTTTGCCCAATCACAATGTCTGGCTATTTTGTTGGTGCGTTGTACTGTGCGGTCTTGCACGCAGGTCTAAAATCATAAATTTCACAGATTGTAGTCGCTGTCCGGTGCACCTGACCACCACCATCCCTTGAATCCCGCAGCAGGATGACTGCACCGGAGTATCATTCATCTGTCCATTCTACGCCAGTGCACTCACAATCAGAGCCAAATAAAACCCGTCAAGGAAGTTGCGGTTATGAGTTGGAAGTTTGGAACGGATCAACTTACCCGTGCAATCTGTGGAGGCAATTTTCACTTGTCCCGTGCTGTTCTCGGTGACGGCAGTTTCCCCGCTTTTGGTGAAATCAATGTCAATGGGCTGTGTACAATGATGATGACCCTTGAATTCGGAACAAATTTCCATTCGTAGTAAGTACACGGCCGCATGAGCACTTCGCGACAATAATGGCCGTGCAATGAGGCTACTCTACTACACTTTTCACGACAATCCATTTCGAGTGGATTGCACAATCGCTTCCTGGATACATATATAACCCATCAATGTAGCACTTCATTAGTTTTTAAATTGCCCGCGATGTTATTGAAGTGACTTGTTTATCGAGGGTGTTTTCGTCTTTTTTCCCTGAGATGTGATGGCGCCCGTTTTTAGTTCGATAAAGCACACCCAACTTGGCTTTATATGTTGCATTAACTCTTTCCAAAAAGTGCACATATGACATTGCTACTCTAGATTAGAACAAAAGTACCTCACAAGGTCTTGAATGATAAAAAAACGCAACAAATCTCCTCTTTACATAATAAAAAAAAATCCCTTTCGGCAAAAATCCCTATAGGCTGAGGTAAATTTCGAAGTGTCGAATTTCAATCTAACTTTTTTGTAAAAGTTAAAAGAATTCCAATTATAGAATCGAATCACATTAAAATTATTGCCAAGTATTTATGTAGTTTTTAAACATTCAACGTTCTAGTGCAATGAATGAAGTGCATTATTGAAGAAAGTTTTAGTTTGCATAAATACTTTTAATATGTATTGCATTTTAATAAAATCGATCGCAATCGGAGGGTTTTTCTGAGAACCTCGCCGCAAATCTAAAACCATTATTCTCATGTGTGGTTCAATTGTAAAACCACGAAAAAAGGGTCACATATACACAAACCGAGAATGGAAAAAAATATCTCAGTAGCACTTAGTAACACTGAAAAATAATTACAGCCGAAGAATTTAAAAGCTCCGAAATTGGTAGAAAACAGAAAAATCGAAATGGTAAATGAAAGTGACTTCCGACATTTATAGAGATATAGTGAGAAATGTGAATAAAAAAAACGAGCTATAAAGACAAAAAATGGATCTGGAAAAAGCATTCATTTAGCATGCGACCCACTTTCTTAGTTTGATATTTTCTGAAAATTAGTAAATTAGATTTTACAAGAATATTTTGTGGAAATCCAATGTTTTATTCGCACCACCTACTCACTACTTGTGATGCTGAAAATGGGTGATTCCATTTCAATACAGATCACGCTGAATTACTCTCCTCGGCAGGCACGGGCACGAAAACTTCAAATGTACAACGACTCAGAAGGAAAAGTGCTGCAAAGTCTTAACATATGAGTTTACTATTCCGGACTGGAGACCTGAGTGAAGCCACCCACAAATCCTGAACATTAGTGGCCAAACAGGGCGAGTCGCCGAGAGTCAGTAAATAAACGGGACAATTATTGACCTAGTGGTCCCGGTTTCTTTACATGTTTTCTTCTTTTTAGGGTTCCGTACCCAAAGGGTAAAAAGGGGACCCTATTACTAAGACTTCGCTGTCTGTCCGTCTGTCTGTCACCAGGCTGTATCTCAAGAACCGCCATAGCTAGACAATTGAAATTTTCACAAATTATGTATTTCTGTTGTCGCTATAACAACAAATACTAAAAACAAAATAAAATAAATATTTAAGGGGGGCTCCCATACAACAAACGCGATTTTTTTGACCTTTTTTGCTCGATATCAATAATGGCAACAGGTAGCCACTTGAAATATTCATAAAATACTCAGTTGTAAAAAAACGTTACAATATGAAATTTGTGTACCTACTGTTGTTTACCTAGTCAATGGTACGAGAAACCTTCGTGCGCGAGTCCGACTTGCACTTGGCCGCTTTTTATTTTCTTAAATTTTTATAAAAAAATTTAATATTTTTTTAAAATTTTTTTTTAATTCTTCACTCTTTCGTCAAAATCGACTTCATATTGTATCTAATCATAAAAAAAGATACCCCAAATGCCCAAGTTCACAAAAACTTTAAAAATGCCTAATTTTACACTCCGCTTTCACCCCTAAAATACCGCGGGTATACCGATCAAGCTGCCGAACTTCTAGACACAACTAGAGCCCAAATGTAGCCTATGTGCGAAAGAACTATTTTTTTCGGCCGAAAATTAAGGTACATATTTTTTTTTTTTTTTTTTTTTTGGAGAGTGGGGAAATGCATTTACGCACTCATGTGAGCCCGAAAGCTCACCCGACGTGCCGGACTCCCTTCCGAAGAAGGACTACCGGCTAAAACCCTACCGGCTTTTCGCCCAGCACCACCCCGGGACCGTCATCACTGACATTACTTCGGGGTGGTGCCTTGTGGCTATTCCCTTACGGGACCACCTCTTCCTGGGCCTCTGCGAGGTCCCTCTCTTTTTGGCGGAGGATCCCCTTTGCTCACAGGGTAATCCTCCACCACGCCTCCTCGCTTTCCAGCATAACCCCGATCAGGTTTTCCGGGGTTATGCTGCCTAAGAGCTCCTCCAGGGCCCGCCTCTCCGCCATCCATCCACTACATTCGAAAAATGTGTGGGAGGCGGAGTCTGATGGAGAGTCGCAGTAGACACACCGGGCACTTGGAGCCTTGCCTATTTTAAATAGGAAGGCTCGGAAGTACCCGTGGCCCGTCAGCAACTGCGTGAGGTAATAACTTACCTCACCGTGCCGACGATTCAGCCAAGTTTCTACTTGGGGGATGAGCCTGTGCGTCCATCTCCCGCGCGACTCTCCATCCCATCGTTCCTGCCAGGCAAGGAGGGATTGGGCTCTAGCTGCTGCCCGAGCCTCCTCCCTGCCCATTTCGGCCCCATTCCTGTGGACGAACTGTCGCTCCCTGGCTTGAAGGTCAATTGGTATGACCCCCGCGACCACCAGCACTGCTGGCTCCGAAACCGTGCGGTAGGAGCACTCGATGCGGAGTGCTGCACGCCGTTGCACTGCCGCCATGCGCTTACGGTATTTTTCAACCGTAAGCGCATCAGCCCAGACTTCTGCGCCGTATAGCATGACAGACTCGGCAGTACGTAGCAGCAGCCGTCTCTTGCTGGGTCTTGGCCCACCAATGTTGGCCATGACCCTGCTCAACGCCGCCACTATTGTAGCCGCCTTGTCTGCCCTTCTGGCTATATCAGTCCAAAAGGTGAGTCTGCAGTCGAGACTCACCCCCAAAGGTACATATTTACTACGTTTACATGCAGAGTTGAACCTGGGTTAGCCAAAACATAAGATTTTATTCGAAATCAAATTCCTTAAAATGTCTATAAAATATAAATTAAACGACAAAATTGAAAAAATTCTTAATATGATGGATCAAATTAGTGCAAAAAGCTATCACTTCGACTACATTTGGACCGCTTTCGACTCAATCCCTCAACTCCGAGTGCTCAAAAACCCCGGTTCGAGCTCAAAACCTGTTTTCGACTCATGTAAACGTAGTAATTGCTGACACGGCGGACAGCGGACGCACATTGCATTTTTTAACTCTACGCATCTTAAAACGTAACGGAAAAAAAATTTAGGGGGTGTAAAAATAATTTTTCCGAACCGATTACAAAGGTGTATTATTCAGAGAATAATAAACCAAAAGAAAACTGTAAGACTGAATTAACTTCAACCACCTTCAGAACCATAATTCTTTTGATAAAATATGAAACACCATCTGAAAAGGCTAAATTGCGTTAATATATTTAAATGCATTCGTATTTTCTATGGTTTTTGTTTTAAAATTTATCACCCATGGAAATCATTTCATTGCGAAGAAAATTAATTTAACTACTGTGGTTTCAAACTTGTAAAATTGATCAATTATTTGAAAAAAAAGATTGAATTTTTACAAATTGGAACTTTCCACACGACGTTTTCCTGTTATTTTCAAAATTTTTTCATGTATAAATTAATTTCCTCATTGTCGGTGAGTTTTCACAACTTCAGAGAAATTCCTGCTATTGCTGCATCACTCTACTGTCCAAGAAATTTCTTTCAATGTTCCAAGAATAAATCGTAAAAATACCACAGCGTGTGCAACGTTTATTCGATGAAACCAGTGGAGGATACAGAAATTCTCTTTTGTGTGTGTGTGTGGGGGGGGGGGGCGGGGGGGGGGGGGGTGCAAGAAAATGATACAGGAAGAACTAAAACGGGGTTCAAGAAAAACACAAATGCAATGCTTTACATGCACTCACTACATTTGAACAGCATATTGCGAAAATTGCGCCATTATATCCAGGGATGATACGACTACATTCTGGGAGGGGCACCTGACCACTTGCCCCCTCCACCCCATAGATCCGCCACTGGATGAAGCGAGCGAATTTTTGATGCGAATGAAAATTTTCCCCACGGAATTTTATTTAAATGAATTCGCAAGAGATGTTTATTACTTAAACCAATGAATTTATTTAGAAACAAAATGATGGGATGATTTCGCCGTGATATTTGCAATTTATATCCCAAAACACGTTGAGAATAAAAGTGACGAAGAATATCTGAGCAGCGAACAATGGCCGTTGTCATTTATTGCGATAGTTTGAAAATTTGCACTCTTTACGAAAATTTGTATTTTGCATATATTTGTTGTGCGACTTTGAAGAAGTGATTTAAATAGTTTTATTCAGAAATTGCACGCATATAATATATTATCTATAATCTATATACATAGACAGAAAAATTGCGAAAATCTCAGCCAAGCAGGGAATATTTCATCTTTTCCCGCGCTGCGGAAACTATTTTCAGCATGAGGATGGATTCTGACTCAACGATGATGATATACCATCATGAATTAACAAATTCAAAATCTAAATATAAACTTTGTTTATTTATTTCTCTTGTTTGTTTCAATAAGATATTCATGGGAATACTGTGTTCCGCTGGAAAAGTGTTTTCTCTCCCTAAAGAGGAATAAAGAACAAGACTATTTTTCGGTTTTGCCTGTTAGGAGAAAATTTTCGATTGTTGGAAAATTTATAGGAAATTTTCCTTTGACATGTCCATTTTAAGTATTAATTTTTATAAATTGTTTTTGTGTCCAGATATTGTAGGAACTACAGTGACCGCAGTGAAAAGTTTTTAAGCCAAAAAGATCATGTTGGGCTGATTTGGGGAGATATTCATTTATGTACAATTCATTATGTACAATGTAAATATTTGCTGAAACACGGAAATAGAATTTGCGCCGTATATTTAATTATTTAAAACACCGGTAGTTCTCTAATTCTGTATTTTATTTAACTTTTCCCTTTGAATTTGATTTGTCGTTTGATTTATTGGTTTCAAATCGGTGGAATTGTCCACTTTGAACTTAGTTTAAGATTTTATTTCCGATTTGACTTTGTTGGTTTGTTCCAGTTTTGTTTTGTTTTTATTTTTGTCGTGTAAACTCACCTACGCATTTATAATATTCTAGTACAAATTTTATCTTGTAGTTTGCAATAAGTCTTGTCATATGTTTGAATCATGTAATTTATTTAAAAATTATCTTTTTTCTTTGTAGGTGTTGCTGTGATATATGTGTAAGTATAATGTACATACATGTGCATTTCAAAAATTATTTTAATAAACCTATTTGGTTAATAATGAATGAGTCGGCGATTATAAAAGTTTCATTATCTTTAGGTTTGTTTGTATATGTGCAACAGGAAAAATAATTTAAAAATTGAACTTTAAAGTGTGACTTCGGTAACTTTTAATTTAAACTAATCGCACACTGACGCGATTTCGCTGGCGGTTTATCTTTAAAGTCACCGAATTCAATACGAGTGTCGAGTATACATTAGCAATAAATATTTAAAAAGTTCCGCCATTATTTTTTTTTTTTTTTGGAAGTTTAGTTATTCTAGTTATATTAGTTATTTAGTTTGTTCAGAAGTTTCTGTTTTTTTTTAAATCAGAAGAATATTATTAATTTTTAATTTTCATTAGATTTAGGGTAAGATGGGGGGGAATTGGGTGGTGGTGGTAATTGGTTGGTAAAATTTTTGACTATTTTTATTTATTTTACTTGTTAATATTTTTGCAAATGCAATTAAAGCTAAACTCTTTAATAACAAACTATAATTATTTCCGATTTGTAGCATTAAGCATTTAGAGGGAGAAATACTGTTAGGTACTGTTATCATTTCATAATCCTGAAAGTAGTCTCTAAACTTTGCCAATCTTTCATAAAAAACGAATTATAATTTCTCCTTTCTACCCCTTTATTTTGAGTCATGAAATGAATAATAAGACACCGAATAACATGCCTTATACTTCATTTCATAACACAAATAGCTCCACAAATTGTTATGGGGGGGGGGGGGGGGGGGGGGGTGTACCTCCCAATTACCCCCTTGTGGGAAATTGGGTGGTACGTTTTAAAATTGATTTATAACAATTTTCTTTGTTTAATAGAATTAAAAAATCTATTATTACTTATTAGTAATCTTTTTTGAATGTGAATGAACGAGGAGCAAGCATGCAAAACTCATCATGTCCATCTCAAACGGAACGTCAGAAATCGAAAAAACGTGTAATTCGCCAACCTATTTTAAAAACCTTTTTTTTTTTTTTTTTAAATTTTTATCGTAGATCCGCCGACTAATCTAATCGTGTTTTTTCCGACCAAAATGTTTATGAACACTCATATTATTAACAAAATATTTATGGACATGATGAGTTTTGCGTGAGCGAGGCAGATATGTCGAGTTTTGCTTGAATCACAAAGGGACATGTGTTGTTTTGCATGAATGATAGAAAAACACAATTTTAAAGAAAACACAAAAATATATTTTCAAAAAAGAAAACAAGATAGAAAATAATATAAAATTTATAAAAAAATCAACATTCGTATTTAAAAAAACAAAAGCGAAGTAAATAATATAAAATTGGTAGAAAAATAACGTCTGTATTTAAAAATGAATGCAAGGATTATCTTCCTCCATGCATTCACATAAATCGTCGTCGTTTTGCTGTATTTCCACTGTGTCAGAATGCTAGCTCGTCTATTATAGATTTATAGAGGGAAATATTCTCCAGATCTCTCCAGTTTTCAGAAAATTGTTTAACGAGCAAGGCTTCAACATCTCTTTTTTTTCCTCGGATATTGCACGTCCTAGAGGTACCTCTCGAAGACGAACGTTGTTTGGGTTTTTGTTCCGCTTTATTAAAGTAAGACCAATCTCGTTACCAGTTTCAAAACGGTAATAATTGAGTACTAGTACTTTTTCTTTATCTTTTTCGAGAACCCTGTGAAATAGAACCGACCTTAATATTTTCCTTTTTTGTTAAATGAACACTTCACTAGATGCAACCTGGACAAATGTTTGGCATCAACTGAATAACTTTTCATGATTAGCTTTAATGAAATATACAAGTTCGCGACAAAACTGAACAAAACAATTCAAGTTTCATTATACTTTGCAAACAAAATATGTCCACTTTTGCTAAATTCTGCAGGATTCTAACTTGGTATAACATTGGACATGTCAAGTTATGTTTGAGTGAATAAATGAAACAATCTTTTGTTGAGATGATAAGTTTTGATTGATTTGCTGGTTTTTGAACTAATTTGAAATCATGATAAAATAACTTTTGCACGAATTTTAGATCACTAATATATGGAAACGATGCATTTACATCGGATCACAGTGAAAGCTCAATTTTTTTAAAAAGTGGACATGATGAGTTTTGCATGCTTGCTCCTGTAGTAAGCTTGGAACTGAAACTAGTTTATATCTAGAGCATTTATTATGTTATATTGTACGAAAAACGGCTAAATCGCTCTCAATTTTTTTAAATTTTGTCGCCATTCTGTATCATTCTGCCTTTTTAAGAAAAAAATTTAATGCTTATTTTTCTATTAATACTGTTAATGAACTCTTCGTGTTCGTGTTACGATTTTGAAACGTGTAGGTCATAAATAAGGTTTGTTAAAGTTTTAAAAAAATATGCAAAGTTTAAAAAAAAAATTTGTCTGTCTGTTACTGTTTTTAGTATATACTTAATAATAATAAGATAATAACAATAATAAAAATAATAAATTCATAATAAAATCTTGTCGAATTAAATAAATTTAGCTTAATTAATTGATTTTATATTATGTTTATTACATTCCATTTAACAAAAAATTACAATATAAATTTTACATAACACTGTAAAAGAAAAAGAAGGAGATAAACATTATATCAATGTGATATTCGATATGGACTGTAACAAACAACTGTGTAACAATTCAACACGTTTCCATGCTGTATGATTTCTGCATCACCGATGAATTCATTCGAGAATCAATCGAAGTAAACTGATAAGATTACCCTGACAATGGGTATCAGTGTATTTTTAAACAATGTCAATATTGTTGTTGCCAAATCAATTTCCGGTTTCGCTCCGGTCGTGCGTCGTATGGAACGTTTGACGCGCTCTTCACATTAATGGCCTCCAAGATGATCTGTTGGCAATCATAATCTCATACGTGCACATCTCAGCCGGCATCAGAAGCGTTATCGATTCGTCTTCGTATCACTTCAGTACCCCATCACGGTCGGTAATCTCTGCTGGAAAAGTAATATAACACGGCTAAGCCGAATCAATTCGATATACACCTACTACATCTGCAGAAGAAAAAACGTACTGATAAAAATAAATTTCAAGAAGGAAACAGAGTTTATGATGGGACTTTTTTGAAAATGTGTTATCAGGAAATCACAACTTTATAGGTATCGGGAACTCACGGTAGAGGATTTCTCTTTGTGCGTGTGATACATGAGGGAGGGATTACCATATCAGGTAAAAAGAAGAAGTTAATTTCAGAGATATTGCGGGTTTATCCTTAAAGCAGTGAAATTTATTATTTGAGTACTATACGCTGTACGAATTTATTTGTACTTCCACAACTCTTAATTCAACAATTCTATAATTTTTTTTTATATTTACGAAAAATTGAATATCGGCAGTTGGAAAATAAATCTAAGGATTTTGGAAAATAGATTAGCAACGATTTAACAGGATTGATTTTAACCGTTTTCTGTATGGGATTCTTTAAATAACAATATTTCTTATTGTAGCTTTTATAAGTGCAACAAATAAAAATATTTTTGATCTTGGGGTGTTTGAGGGTCTTCAGGATGCTTATAAAATAATTTTTCAACCAGTTTAACGTAAAAATCTTGAAAACTAAATTTTTTCTTCCCACATTATTTTTAACTAAAATTATATTTTAAATGTTGTTAAAACAAAGAAAGTTTATTTATGTACCTGCCTATACTTTGCCGATGTTTTATTAATTACGAAATTGCTTTTCTTTTGACATAAAAATTCACTATCGCGGAGTATATTTGCTATTGAAATGTCGGTGAACTCACTTAAACAGTTCTATTTTTAGATTTTGAACAGATAATTAAATAGAATGCAAAAGAATTTATTGATTTAGAAATTTTTAGCAAAACCAATGTTCCCCAGAAAATTGCAATTGCAATAATGGAAATTTAATTTTTTTTTGTTTCTTCTAAGAAAGGGAAATTCATTTTCAGTCCTTAGAAATATTTTAACTACACCTTTGAAACGACTAATTTTGATGAATGCGTAATAATCTGAATGCAATTTAAAGTAAATTCGTTCCATAACAACTCTGTATGCAATTAATTCTTTTAATGTAAACAACACAATAATAAACAGCACAAAATTATAAATCAAAAATGAGAAAGCAATCGTTTAAAGGCTGTTGTTGAATAATATATTTTTATGGAATGATACAAAGGAGTTTTTAATGTGTACCTATGTTTTTCTTAACTTTATTTGTATAAATTGCTTTTATTTTGTCAGCTTTCCAATATTTAAGATTAGTTTGTAAATTTTATTTTATAACAAGTGTAATTTTACATTAAATATTTCATGTTTTACACAAACGAATTTCAATCGTTTTGTTTATTTTTGCAGGCTTCCTGATTTTTAAATATAATCACCGGAGAGGCGACTCAATTTAAAACAGGTAAGGTGCAAACAGTTTTGCTAAAGAAGAACTATAAAACATTTTTTCTTAGTTCATTTTTATTTAATAAATGACAATATGTCTAGGTAATTGCTTAAATCTGGAAAATGTCTGGATTAGTCATGACAAGTTTAAAAAAAATAATTTTCGATTATTACAAAAACAAGTATTATAGACTTCGAAATAAGTGTGTATTGCCTTTAATCAGTGGGTGATTGATATTGGTGAAAGAATCCTTATTTGTCTGAAACTCCATGAATATCCGCGGAAAGCAATTAGCGTGGGTTGAGCAATTTCACCTCACAAACACATAAAATTCCCCAACAACCAACCAATCCATATGGAGCAGTTAACGACCTATCAAGTGTACGAGCTTTACGTATTAATATGTCTACTGTAAATGTTTTTTACAGTTTGAACTTTTGTTAATCATCAAGAAACTGGCAAATATTACTCATTTACGAATGTAATGATATCATCTTTAATATATTTTTTTCGGTGTACATGATGTTGGTTGTTATGATTTATCATGTGCTTTTATGGCTAAAAAAATCGGTGAAATTATTCAAAAGATAGCAGAATCCGTTCGTACTTTCAATCTGTATCAATCTAAATTGGCAAATAATTACGACTAATTACGTAATTTTCTTAATAATTGCTTTCATCTTTGGTGGGCAGATAGTTTACTTTTACTTCAAAAGTGGGAAATTGTATAACAAAAAGTTTACGTGTTGTTCAAATGTGCGAAAACAACATTCACACGAATTTACAATAAATAAGTTATAAATTATTTAATTATTTACAAGCTTTAGTTCTTGTTTTTAAAAAATCATTTCATAAGTTTGATTCAATTTTCTCTTAGCAAAACTTTTATGAAGCATTTTCTTATTTACTGACAAACTACAAATACACATATCGCTACATTTTTACACACTTTAAGAATTAGTTACTATTATAGATAGAAACAATTCCTTTTGAAATCATTATTACCAGTGTATGCTTCAGATTTAAATTTGAAACAAATTAATATTTAAAAATTTATGATTTTAAAATAAAATTTTTGACAACATAACTGATAACAAAATGATAAGATTCTACTTTGTATAAACAGTTTATTTATCCACTGAATTGGGAATTAGTATAATTAAATAAACCAACCCGTCAAAACAATGTTTTTTACTATAATTCATTTTCGAAATTGTGACAATTTAAAGTAATTAAAGAAAAGAAAAGATGACTTGATTTTATGATAATTAGGTAGATATATGCTTTATACAGGGTGTTTAAAAAATACACGGCAATAATTAATTAAGGGGGAGATTTATCAGTTCATTTTATGAAAAAAAGTTCAAATAAACAAATAGTTCTGGAAATGCATGGTTTCCAAGATACAGGTTGTTAAACTTTTTTTTAAAATATCGGTATTTGAAAAATATCTGAAATATCTTGTGGGCGATTTTTGGTTTATTATTTTCAATAATAAACCTATGTAGTCGAGTACGGAAAAAAAAGTATAACCTCCCCTGAAATTTTGTCAGTTTACGTTTTGATATATGTAGATTTCAAAAAACGAATAAAAAAAAATCCGTCCGTCCGCCGTCCACCGTCCGCCGTCCAGGCTTTTTCTCGGAAACTACGGGAGATAAATTAATTAAATTTGGTTCAAAAATCAAGTGACATCTGACAACGAGTCGTGAGTCCGATCGACTTATTTTGAGGGGGGGAAATTGAGGAACCAAATATTGAAAAATTCATATTTCCGAAACCGTTCAAGCTTTTTTCATAAAACTCGGAATATACAATGGTCTAATATTACTCAATAGAATACATATTATTGCATGAATTTATCTTAGTTAGTTTTTAAGTAATGGAATTTTGAAATTTTTAGTCTCCATGAAATATTCCATTTCTTAGTGGATTAAAAGACGTGAAATCACTTCACATGATCACTACTGCCATCTAGCCTTGACTTGAAAAATGTCAAATTTTTTGGAAATAATAAACCGTTGTGTAAAATTTGCAGTGTTTTTTAAAATTTAGCAGCATTGTTTGTAGTAATAAGGAGTTCATTTCACGTTAACTAGACTAAAGTTATTAAGTCCAGTGGCATGCGTGGGGACACTTTAATCAATATTATTGAGAAAAACTGTGTGCGGCTCTAACTTTTTTCTAATTTTGATATTTTTTTTTTTTATTTTTTATACAGGGTGTGTTTTTAAGTTGAGACAAACAAATATCTCGAGAAATACGCATCGTAGGAAAAAAAATAATGACATGAAAATTTAATATTTCCAAGGGGGACATATTTCTGTGCCATCATTAACCACCCCCAACCACTCTGTGTGGGTGGAGTGCGGGGTAGCTTTAAAATTTCAAATTAGAACCCCCACTTTTTTTTTTTGCAGATTTTGATAGTACGTCATAAAAGAAGTAACTTTTAATTGAAATTTTTTTTCGATTCGTGGCAGATAGCTCTGTAAACAGCGAAATTTAATTTTGTTGTTTTTTGCATAAAGAACCGATTTCTTTGATTCATTTGCAATTGAAAAGAACACTTTTCCAGTCTAAAATCCTGATTCTCCATAAAAATTTGATTTACTTTAACACATTTTAATTTATGATATTTTAGACTTTTAGTTTTTAATTCAAAGAAAAAAACAGAAAAAATGTTACAATTTATAAGATTTTTAAGATAGCGGCCGTATTTTTGAAGATATTGCAACCAAATTTTAATATGTTATTTCTGGGGTTAATAGCTCAGTTAAGTTCGTTAATGAGCAAAATCGGCCCACGGGGGTGGCCGGGGGAGGGGGTTGAAATTAGAAAAAAATTATATCTCGGCCCGTATGAAGTTTAGAGAGAGACTTTCTTTGCATTAATAATAGTACGCTCTATGAGGTGTCACCACCAAATTAGGGGTAGGTGGGGTACGAATGGGGGTGGCGGTGGAAATTCGAATTTTTCTAAACCACATCTTGTGGGGTATCGTTGAAAAGTTATAAATCCATAACTAGTTTCTCGATTTTAAAATAACTGATCCCAATAAACGCAATCAAAATACTTCGAAATCTACCTCAGGCTGTAAAGCTGCCTAAAGGGATTTTTTGAAATAAGGGAGAAATTAATTTTTTTAATTTCCTTGTCGCATAATTTTAGGCGACTGTCACTCTGGATTGAAAAAGAAATTGAAGTTTAAAACGCCTTAAGCCTTCAGATATCCCATTCATACTTTGTATCTGGGGGTCTTCGACCACGAGGAATCCAAAAATGACGTCAGTTTTTGATTAGGGTGGTCCATTAGGGTGGTTAGGAATATCCCACGCCTTTACCCATAAATTTAACCCCTTTAAAATGAAATGGAGCCGATATAAAAAAATAAGTGTCGAATTATTTTTCAAGACCTTTCATTTGAGATATTTGAGCTTGAAAATCAGAGTATGACACCTGAAATCCGCTCCTTGTAAGTGAATATATGGACCTGTATAATAACTTTATAAAGCAGCAAATTTAAAACGATTTTAAAATGGTAAAAAACATAAATTTATAAGTGGAAAGTATAATATGCCAACTTCGTTTCTTTACGAAATACCTACCTAATTAAAAAATTTCGTAATAGAAAATCCACGTATGAAATTTCGTCCACGACAAAATTAAGAAGAATTAACAATACATGCTATAGAATCTAAGAAAGTCGTACCTATTAAAAAATAATATGAAAATTTTACGATTCCATTAAGTTCCTCTGCGTCTTAAATTCATAAAATTTTACTCACAAATATGCAGAAAGAAAAGAAGTCGTGTATCTCTTTCATTTATTCTTAGCTTCTCAATGTGGGTCAGAAAATCTCGAGAACAAATATAGTTTCATCGCAGAGCGGCGCACAGATACATTTTTACAACATCTCAACTGCGAAATTGTCTCAAGTGACAATCGATTTTTCGTTTTTACTCGCGTTGAGATTCGCCAAACTTGGGGTCAGTAACAATGAGAAACTTACCAAATCATTGTCAACTCAAATAGCATTATACAATAACCGAATAAAAAAGTTTATTATTTCCACTTTCCAGCCAAAAATATTTATAGGGTTCGATGTTTTTCCTGAAATTCGAACATTGAAAGTAAACGATTTCTCTGTAGCCGGAAACAGAATTTCCATGGTTATAAGCATTTCTCATTTTACAATGAAATAAAGATGTAATTAGTGAAATTGTGTAAAATATTTTCGGATGACAAATTCTGAAGAGGAAATAATCCGGACAGGCTTAAAAGGGTTGCATTAATTGAACCATGTAGAAAAGTTCTTAAATAATTTTCTGGGGAAACAGAGCGCGAATTGTGTTTACTCGCACCCTGAATGTATACATATCTTTGCACATTAATTGAAATCTACATTTTGACTTACATTTTCACTAATTGAGTATTTTAACCCATTGCAACTGTTAATCCGGATATAAATATTACAAAATTTATTATATTTTTGTTAATTACAAAGTATCTTTTTGACATTTTTCAAGAATGTAAATAGGGTCATTCCATGTCAATTCATCCAGGCCATGACACCCATGTTCTCAGAATTCAATGATTTTTTTTTTATTGATTCTTTATACTGTGCTAATTAACAATATGATTTTTTATTTCTAATACTTTTTTAGTTATGAATTTTTGAAGCTAAGTAGTTTTGCGTCTTTTAGTAGTGATTTTTTGAAATATGAAAATTTGTCAAAATTGTAATTTTTCGAGTCCCGTTATAAACTAAATGGAATTTTTTTTTTGAAAAACCACTAAATCTATTTCATACTACCGACGATTATCTTATCCAAAAAAAAAATTATAAAATAATCGAAACACATGAAGCCAAAAAAATTTTCCAATATTGATAGAATGTTCTTTTTAATGACTTGAAAAAACAAATTTTTTTTTTCAAAATTTGTAAAAAAAATTGTCAGGCAAAATAACACAGGTTTTCTTTTAGATTCTATAATTCTAAGGTCTATAGAATATTTAAAAAATATAACCAACCTGTTCCCAGCTACGCCTTTTATCGAAAAAAGGATCTGAATATTTTAAGTTTAAAATTCCAAAATTTTCAAAAAATCTATAATTTTCTCAAAAAAGCGTTAGGTATATGCTTGTGAATATATTACTATCTTAATCTGTGGGGTCTTCTAAAAATTTTAAGACCAAAATCATTGTGATGTGATCAATACAACGCAAGTTAAAAGGGTTTTTGTGACCCCTTTACTTCGCCGAAAAAAATTTTTGAAACAAAAAAGACGCAAAACTACTTAGCTTCCAAAATTCATAACTCAAAAAGTATTTGAAAAAAAAAAAATCATATTGGTAATTAGCACAGTATGAAGAATCAATAAAAAAAATCATTAAATTCTGAGAACATGGGTGTCATTTCGTCTTTTTTTTGGATGAATTGATATGGAATGACCCAATAGATAATTTTCATTTCGGTAGATTTTACATCTACGATACGAAAAGAGCAAATTATCTGGTTTATGTGGAAAATAGTTAGTAGAAAAAACAAAAGGACACTAAAAACTGCACTTGCAATGCTTAAACTGTTCAAGAAAACTTACTGTCTTCGGAGGACTTTTGTTAACTTATAAACTATGAAATCATGTACCAAAGTATTTATTGAAAGAAAAACTTAAAAGAGTTTACACTTTAAGAAGAACAACAAGAGATCAGTCCTGAATTTTCTATGCGTTATTCTTTGGCTCGTAAAGAATATCAATTGTGTAGGCAAATGCAGAGGGGATGAAAAAAGGTTTAAATAGACGTGCCACATGAGGTAAGTGGAAGTCGTCTGAGTAGGACAAGCTTAGCTCCTGCCATCAGCACTAGATCCTTTACCTTTCGATATTCTTTTAAAAACGTTTTGATTCAACGGGCTTTTCTAGTCATAGTCAGGGCAACCCTTAGGTTAGTAATACATCACTAATACGTTTGCCTTTGTGTAAAAAAAACTTATTGAGAAAAAGTTTTTAGCCATTATAACCATTTGTTGAAAAATGAAAAAGATATTGTGACTCATTCATTAAAAATAAGTTAACTTTGTCCCGTCAACTTTCAGTGTCGCTCAAAGTTCCACAGACATATGAGGTCATGCCTTGTAAAATTTTTCATCTAAGTGAAATCGTGTAAGTTTGTGATAATTATCTTGCGCTGAAAATTACCATTGAAAACACAAATTACATAGAAAACTGAATTTCGTGAATCCATTGGGAATAGGTTAAGGTTTGTATTGAACTCCATGGAATGAAATATATTCCGGTAAATTATGACAAATGCGCTTGAAGTTGAACGCAATCAATTTGCTAATTACTATCAGAATGTTAACGTCCTACTTGTGCAGTCCACCTTTGTTTAACCATTCAACTGATGTCAATCAATTTATGTGGTCGAGTTTGCAAAGAAGACTGAAAATCTTAGTAATCTCTTATTTCTCAAGGCAACACACGGTGAACAAATTATCTAAATTTAGTTCGAAAGCCTCCAGATATTTGATTGTTTTGTGTAATTGTATATGCTTGCGAATTTGTTGACTTTTTATTCCACGGAAAAGGCAGGATTCCTAAACATGAAATACCTTGTGTTTCACTGGTTTTATAGCAGGTGGACGTTTAAAATGCTTTTATCGCTTCGTTTCAAGTGATTTTGTATTTACTGATGCAAAAATTATACCTTTACAATTTACATTACTTATCAGAAGTTGTTGACGTCCAGTTTAGTCTAGAATTATGTTATTAGTGCAGGAAGTTGTTTTCATGGTTTCAGACAGCTGGAAGAATGATTCAGAGTAGAATTTGAATTTAGAACTCCACATAGAAACTTGATTTTTTACTCTAAATGACAGTAATAATCTATATATTTTATATATTATATATTTTATATATATAAAAAGACAAGTCCTGACTCACTCATCAACGCCCAGCCCAAACCCTTGGACCTAAAAAGCTGAAATTTTGTATACTTCTACAACTTATCTCATAGGTGCTCACTAAGAACCGGTTTTTTGAAATTCCACCCCTAAGGGGGTAAAATAGGGGATGGAAGTTTGTATGAAAATTCGCCATATTTGCAGTAAAAATTCATAAAAATTGATATTTGGCCTTTTGGTTAGAAATGAAGAAAGACGTGTGTCAGGGTTTTTTGAAATTGAACCCCTAAGGGGGTGAAATAGGGGATGAAAGTTTTTATGGAAATGCGCCATTTTTTATCACCTATTTCCAAATTGTAAAAATCGTTATTTGGCTTTTTGTTAGAAATAAAGAAACACGTATATCAGGATTTTTTGAAATTTCACACCTAAAGGAGTAAAATAGAGGATGAAAGTTTATATGGATATCCGCTATTTTTGAAGTAAAAAATTCTTTAAAATTTGTATCTTGCCTTTCTTTTTAGAAATAAAGAAGCACGTGTACTAGGATCATTTGAGATTCCACCCCCCACGGGGTGAAATAGGGGATAAAATTTTGTCGAAAATCCGCCATTTCTGAAGTCATGTTTCATAAAAATTGGTATTTCGCCTTTTTGGTTAGAAAAAAAGCTCAATGAGTACTACCAACCTCTATCCTAATTCAACACCCCAAAACCACCCTCCATTGAAAAAACTAAACAACTATTATTGTAACCCGACTAACGGGATTTTCACCGCCCCGGGTGAAACCGGGTAGACACCGGCTAGTTTGTAATAAATACAAAATTAAGATATTCACTTGATTTGAAACAAATGCAATCCAAACTAACGTCTAAGATAATGTCGTCTGGGTTTTCCCCCTTTTTGACTTTTCCCAATAACTTCCGTGTAATAAATATTTGGTCAAGTTCGTTAATGAGCAAAATCGTTCCAAGGGTGTGGACGGGGGAGGGTGTTGAAATTTTTTTAAATTTATATCTCTGCCCCTATGAAGTTTAGAGAGAAACTTTATTTGCATGATTTAGAGTACTGTCTATGAGGTTAACGATGACACACAAAACCGAATTACGTGTTGGTGGGGTACGAGTGAGGGTGGGGTGGAAATTCGAATTTTTCTAAACCACATCTTGTGAGGTATCGTTGAAAAGGTCTTGATGAGTAGTTATAAATCCATAACTAGTTTCTCGATTTTGAAATAAATTACCCCAATAAACGCAATCAAAACACATCGAAGTCTACGTCAGCCTTGTAGGCCACCCGAAACGGGTTTTTTTAATTGATTTGAATTGTCACAATTTTCAAAATACTAAGCAGATGAATAAGTAACAAAACTTTGTTTTTGCGGGTTGTTTTTTTTTTTGTACTTTTTCTATTTGTTTGCAAAAGTTGATGAAGTTTACGAGTCATAATTGCTTATTCAGTTATTTCAAAGGTTTTTCGTTTGTGTACATATGTATCAAAATAAACAGTCATAGGCAGCTCACGCATGTGTTCAAGGATAATCCGGATTTGTTTATCTATTGCAGATAACCGATTGTGTTTCCGAATATCCTTTCATATTTACGCTTATCCAACTGAAAAAACCATTTGTATACAACGACTGCGTTTTTCATATTATCTTGTATGTTTATCTTTGGTTTATTATCATTTGAGACGTCTTTTCACTAATTTTTTCAGTGGTATTTCTCGGCAGTTATGAAAGTCATAAATTAAAAGAAATTCCTAATTATTCCTTATAAGATTGTTGATGAAATACCATAAAAATGTGGAATTATGTAAGAAAAAATCATAAAAAATTATACAGTGGTACTGTTCTTAATAGAGGACTTCCATGTTCTATAAAGTTAGGTGAAAAGTTTTATCGCAAAAATTTGAATCTTTTTTTAAAAAATTTATGTTTATTATTTTTAAAATTTTAAATTATTATTAGGATTTTGTACTGAAGCCTCAATTTACATGGTACTTAAATTGTACGATTACAGTTTAGATCTCCGCTGGGGGAAGAGAGGACTGCTAATTTTATTTTATTGGATATTAATTTTATTTTGAATTGAAATGTACCTACCTGCAATTGCCCGGTTTTGAATAACACGGCATTTACGGAAAATAAATCAACCGTTTTGATCGTTGATTACACTGGTCTGCGTTTTAAAACTTTTTTTATGAGGTCAAAGATTTTATAACTGATTTTTACTAATTCGTGCATGCTGAATTCAAAAATGTAACTCATTTTGTTGAGTCAGGTCAGGTTTTCCTACTATTAGCTTTTTAATAAAATTACATGTTATTTAAACATGAATTGATTTTTCCTAAGTTTCATTGTTCCAAATCAGATAAAAATAGTAAAATATGTATTATGTGAGTACGTTCGCCGTAGAGTATATTCCTGGAGGAAAACACATATACCATTATGAAGGAACAATTGGTCTTCGTATATATATATATATATAATTTTCGTAAAATTGTGGCACCTAGAACCTCCCTCTTAGAAAGTATTCCTCCTCCCTCGTAAAGTAAGTATTTATAAGTTCTAAGAATGTGTCTTCAATTGTTCACGGGTAATTGCACTGCCACTTTATGGTATTCGGTGCAGGTGCAAACTAATAAAATGTATTTCGGGAGAATATTAATGGTTCGGTTATTGCAATCGGTTCTAAGAACCATAAAATATGCACCTAATTTATAAAGCAAAAGGAGGTGACAAGCTCGAGCGAAATAAGTTGAAAAGTATTCTTGAGTTGCGATTGCAGTGGAGCAGAAGTGTGTGTGAAAAATATATAGAAAAATAGTGAACGTGGAATAGTGAATAATAGTTAAATGAATAGAAAGTGCAAAAATCATCCAGATCGTTTTTGCTACATTTGTGGAAAAGTGACAATGCCAATTAGGAAGTTAAGAATTACAGACTTTGTGAAGAAAATGTACTATGCATATTTTGGGGTGAAAATTGGTGACCAGGACAAAGACTTTGCACCTCATGTGTGTTGTAAGACATGCGTTGAAAGTCTTCGGCGTTGGAGCAAAAAGGAACAGAAGTCTCTAGATTTTGGTGTGCCCATGGTTTGGAGAGAAGGAAAAGATCACACCACTGACTGTTATTTCTGCATGACAAATTTACAGGGTAAGTTGTAATGACAAAAAAAAGATTTAAAGTGGACTGCCCAGTTCCTAATATCAATATTAAAAAATCCCTTTTACCTCTTAGGTATTAATGGAAAAAACAGACATACCGTAAGCTATCCAAATGTGTTATCCGCTATAAAGCCAGTGCCTCATGGACCTGGTATACCTGTACCAACACCACCTGATACCTACAGTGAGGCGGATGAATCAGAGGATCAACAAGAGACAGAAGCAGACAGTGAAACATTTTTGCCGTATTTAGGGACACATAAACCAACACCTCTCTCCCAAACTCAGTTGAATGACTTGACCAGAGATTTGGGATTGTCTAAGGAATCGGCTCAGCTGCTAGGGTCCCGTCTTCGTGAGAACAGATTGTTAGCTCCAGGAACCACGTTCTATTGGTATCGCAGCCGGGAAGTAGAGTTCCAACAGTATTTCAGGAAGGATGATGAAGCTTCCCTGATTTACTGCCACAACATCGGTGGTCTCGTTGAAGCTTTGGGTGTAAAATATGACCCTAGAGAGTGGCGGCTCTTCATAGATTCTTCAAAGAGAAGCTTGAAGGCTGTC